>PVIR01004851.1:0-75644 GCA_004026965.1 Petromus typicus | reverse complement strand
ACAGCAATCCTCCTGCCTCTGCCTCCCGAGTGCTGGGATTACAGGCGTGAGCCACCACGCCCGGCACTGGTATGTGGTACTGGTTGCCGCTGGGGTGAGTCTCCACACCCAGTATTGTTATGTGGTTACCGGGGATTGAACCCAGGTCCTTGCGCTTGCAAGACAGGTGCCGGAACCACTGAGCTATATCCCCGGCCCTTTTTTTAGGTTTTTTGAGACAGGGTCTCGCTTTGTGGTTCAGGCTGGCCCTGAGCTCAGCCTCCAACTCACATCACAATCCTCCTGCCTCTGCCTCCCGAGTGCTGGGATTACAGGCGTGAGCCACCACGCCCGGCACTGTGGTATGTGGTACTGGCTGCTGCTGGGTGTAGGTCTCCACACCCAGTATTGTTATGTGGTTACCGGGGAATCGAACCCAGGTCCTTGCGTTTGCGAGACAGGCGCCCTAACCACTGAGCTAACTCCCCAGCCCTCAAAACGATTTTTAACTTGTTTAGCTTGGGCTGGTTTATGGAAAGGAAAAAGGTTGGGGGGGGGACACAGGATGGTCCTGATATCCATGTCCAAGGCCAGAAGATCATTGCCTTTGCCCTACTCCTGTAAAATCCTCCCATGTTTTGTCCACACAGAGCTAAATATCCAGAAGTAAAGCCAGAATAGAATTTGTCTAGATAGCATCCTCCACGAAAGGGGTCAACACAGCCACGTGTCCCAACCTGCTGCTTCCTGCTCCCTGGGGAAGCATTTTCTAGTTTCACTATGAGAAAAATGTCTCCATTTTAAGACTTATTTTATTGATACTTTTATAGGCAAACAGACTTCCTAAATGGAGAAAAGCAAATCTCTAAAGCGATGCTCCTTGGGATATATACAAAATCCTCAGCTGCCCACCAGGTGGACAGAAGGAGGCTGTAGGACCAGCTCGAGGGTCTTCATTAAACACTTTATTTTTTTTTCCAGCAAAACTGTCATGGCTGCTCTTGTACTTGGACAGCCTTTGGCTCCCAGCTTCCTCTGGGACAAAGCTCAGGTCTTGGGCGGTCACACCATAGTCTCTATTTCCTCAGTTGCATCTCCTGCCTGAACAGCATACTCTGTCTTTCTCTTGCTCATATGACCTGTTGGAATACTCCTTCTGGCCCCACCCCGTGGACTTACCTTGAGCTTCTGTGTACCTTTTCCAGGTCAACCTCTAGTCACCTTCTCCCGGAAGCCTCCCTAGCTCTCAAATAAGAGCTAGATACCACTCATTTATTTATCATAAAATCTTATCATGTTAACTTGTTACAAAAGTTTTCATACACAGGATAGTTGAGTGGCCTTAGCGATGGCCACCACTTAGTTCCAATAATTATTATTATTTGCCATAGTTAGGTGACCTATACGTGTTTTTTCACTGTTTGCCTGCAGTGTTTTCATCTCTGTCTCTCGCTTTTACCCGTGAACTCTGTTCATTCTTTCATAGGTTCATTTACTTTTTCATTGTTAGGCACTAGTGTTTTTCGGTCAGTTACTGCCTGAGGATATAAGGACATGGGTAGGGGTGATAGATGGCAAAACCTCGTATTCCATTCTGTTTGAGTCCAGCCCAGTCCATGGTAGAAACAGATCATAGATAGGTAAACGCATTGATAATTCCACAACATGATGACAGCAGAGAAGCTCAACCAATATTAGTCCACAGAACCGATGGCTCCAAGCTCAGTCCTACCACAGTAGCCTTGGCGCTGTGGTCACTGTGGCAGGCAGGGTCCTTTCCTTTCTAGCCCCTTGGTGGGTGGCCCTGATGACGGCTGAGGCTTCAGCCTCTACCTGCCTGCCCAGGCCTGGTACTACCACCCCCTCCCCCACTCATTCCACTCTGAGGAGGGCTTGCAAACATGAACATCTGGCCAGGAGTGAATTTACAAACACTTGGTATCCTTGCCCAGAGGTGGAGGCTGGCTCATGAAAGTACATGCCTGATCTGGCACGGTGGTGCACGCCTGGAATTCCAGATCTAGGGGAAGCTGAGGCAGGAGTCCAAGCTACAGCCCAGGCCGGGCAACTTCTGTTTCAAAATTTAAAAAAATTTTTTTTTTTTTTTTTCAAAAAGAGCTGGAGAGGTAGCTCAGTATAAAGGCCTTGAGTTCAATTCCCAGTACAGCATAAAAAGAAGGAAGAAATGGAGAAGGGAGAGAAAGGAGGGAGCGGAGAGAAGGAAAAGCATATGCTGGAGGACATCACTTGCTTTAGACCTTGCTTGCGGGCTCAGTAGAATGGAGCCTGACAATAACAGGTGCTCAGTAAACACACGCTGGAGTCCACCGTGGAATTCTAGTCCTACATCCTGACAGCCACAGAGATCAGAACTAAAGAGCTGTCTCTGAAACTTGCTCATCAGATTAGTACAGTGTTTGTCATCCTTTTCTTCATTACCACTTCTCTCTGGATTCTTTCTTTAGACAAATCCTCCCATGAACTTTTTTTTTTGAAGCAGGGTCTCGCTTTGTAGTTCAGGCTGGCTCTGAACTCACCATGTAGCCCAGGAGAACCTCAAACTCACAGCAATCCTCCTGCCTGTGCCTTCCGAGTGCTGGGATGACAGGCGTGAGCCACCATGCCCAGCACTGTGGTGGTATGTGGTGCTCATTGCTGGTGGGTGTGAGGCTTTGTTGTATGTGGTTACCAGGATCAAACTCAGGACCTTGCGCTTGCAAGGCAGGTGCCAGAACCACTGAGCTAAATCCCTGAGCCCCTCCCACGAACATTTAAGTCCACAGATACACTGTATATCTGTCTATGTATTGTATATCACTTGATGCACGAACAGTATGATTTTTGTGCTTCCCCTACATCAATGATCCCACTGCAAACAGAGGGATAAAGGATAGAGGATTGTAAGTTTGAGGTCAGCCGGGAGTAGGTAATGAGTTCAGAGGCGGTCGGAACATGTAATAAGATCCTGTCTCAAACATACAAACAAACAAACAGACACACAACAAGCAAGGGAGCAAACAGATTCAGAATTACAAGTCAGTACAATAAACCAAATTTGAGGGTCTTCTGAATGTGGGCTACTGTGTGATCACATAGGTTGCGAACCCATGAAATTGCCCTTGGGGACAGAAGAGTTTCACCATCCCTGGCCCAGCAGTAGCACTGAGGTGATAATCAAAGCAGTAACTACTGTAACTGCTGCAATGTGGTAGCGGGAAGGATGCATTTTATTACTACTACATTTCTCTTCTTTGGGCCAAACCCTGTTCTGAATTCTTTCCATATAGTACCACGCTTAAATTTTCAGAACTCTTCAAAGTTGATGCAGCAATCATCCACTCTTAGAAAAGAAAGAGACAGAAAAAGAAAGAGCACAGGGAGAGGTGATATGACCTACCCAGTGTCACACATCAGTTAGACTGGCTCCTAGATTCTACAGTGTAGTAAAGAGCCCAAGTCACTCACACACAGACCTGACTGCTTCCCATGACGGTGCACGACTGCTCATTTTAGACATCTCTCAATTACACTGGGGTGAAACATGGGTTTTGCCTTGGGCTTGAGTCTGGTGCTGCCTCTGTCTTTTCAACTGGAAAATGGGTGCAATCAAAAGCCAGGGATGTGACTCAGTGGGAGGTTGCCTGCCTGGCAAGCCCAAGGCCCTGAGATCAATTCCTGGTACCCAAAGCCAAAACAAAACATAAAACAAAACCGCTGATGAAAATCAACTGGAATTGTTGGGCAGGGGAGTTAGCTCAGTGGTTTTGGCTTCTGCCTTGCAAGCTCAAGGGCCACAATTCAATCCGTGGTATAAATAAATGAATGAATGAATGAATGAATGAAGAAAATGGGTGTGATCGGGCTCTTCTCGACCTGGCCACACAGAGAATTAAAGGAAACAATCTTGTGCACAGGGACAGAGACAGGCCCTCTGCACATGTAGCGGGCTTTCAAAAAGTTTCAACCTACAGAAAAGTTGCAAGCACAGTTCAGCAACCACCAATCATAACACCAGATAACATGTGGCCACATTTGCAAGTATTGCACTTTTTCTTTCTACCCACCTCCCTTCCCCTGCATTATCTGAGAGCCAGGCACAACCTCTGTGATGTTTCCCTCCAGTACCCTGTATGAATAAGGATATTTTCCTACATTAACCTCAATACAAATCACCTGAACACACAGCAGTAGTTCCGTCTTGATGAAAGACGTCATTGATAAAACACTACCAGAGGCAGCTTGGTGGTGCGAATCTAATTCCAGCACTAGGAAGGCTGAGGCAAGAGGATCGAGGGTTCAAGGCCAGCCTGAGCTACTCTGTGAGGTCCTGCCTCAACACAAGCAAACACCCCAACCAAACAAAGACGCTGCTATCTAGTCTACGGCCTACATTCACATGCCTTCACTTGTTCCTCAAATGGCTTCTGTGGTTAATTTTTCTTGCCCTCTCCCCATGCAGGTTTCTGGCCTGGGATCACACACTGCGCTTGAGTCTCTGGCTCTTACAATCTCACTTAATCCTGAACTGTTTCTCAGCCACTTGTCTTTGAAGACATTAGCATTTTAAGAATCTAGGACAGGGCCGGGGAGTTAGCTCAGTGGTTCCGGCGCCTGTCTTGCAAGCGCAAGGACCTGGGTTCGATTCCCCGGTAACCACATAACAATACTGGGTGTGGTCCACACCCAGCAGCAACCAGTACCACATACCACAGTGCTGGGCGTGGTGGCTCATGCCTGTAATCCCAGCACTCGGGAGGCAGAGGCAGGAGGATTGTGATGTGAGTTTGAGGCTGAGCTCAGGGCCAGCCTGAACCACAAAGCGAGACCCTGTCTCAAAAAAAACCTAAAAAAAAAAAAAAAAGAATCTAGGACAGTGGCTCCGCGTGTTTTGTCTTAACACTTCTCCTGGAGTTCTTTGGAGTGAGTGGAGCCCCTGGGGAAATGTGGGGAAAGAGGCTTGAAGGAAGCACAGGCTGGGGACTCATGGTGGTGTGTGGGGCCGGAAGAGGAGGGTGTGTGGTGCTAGGTGAACGTGGATGGGAGTTAAAGATTTCCTGGAAGCACCCAGGCGAGGATTTAGATGGTTAGACCTGATGCATGCTTGGAATCCCAGCACGCTGGGAGGCTGAGGCAGGAGGATTACAAGTTTGAGCCCAGCTTTGGTCCCTTAGATCCTGTTTTTTTTTTCCTTTAAAATCTAGAGCTGTAGCTCAGGATATAAGTCCTGGGTTTAATTTCCATCCCCCACCCCCAAGGTAGAAACTGGTGTCATGGCAGACCCAGTCCAGGGCAGGAGAAGTAAGATGGCATACAGTGGGAAGGCACGCGGCAGCGACGCCTGTGAGCACAGCTATTTTTCAGGGCTGGCTCTGCCCTCTCAGACATGTTTCCCAAGTCTGGTGTTTGTATACACTCTGCCCTCTCTCCCAGGGTGTCAGGGGCACAGCCCGTGCTGGTCAGTTTCCACCCTGAGCAACTTGAATGCCAAGGGTCCTCAGTGCCTAGGGCCAGGCTGAGCACAAAGGGTCCCCCTGCAGGGGTGACTTGGCTGTCAGCTCGCATACACCACCGGCAGGATCAGAGCGGGCGAGCTGCCCAGATTCCCGCATCTTGGCCTGCAATGAAATTCCATTTTCTAAAATTGTTTTCTCCTGGCAGCTTTTCTGAAAAAAAAAAAAAAAATTCCAAAATGAACTTCTAATTGACCACAGGCTGCCTCCCAGCCGTCTTGGCATTGGTCTTCTGGATCGGCAATTGAGATTCCTCGGCAAACTCCTTTGAAAATGTCCATGGAAGTCCCTCCCCCCCCAACCTCCCGGTCCTGACTCTTTCAAGAATGGGATGTGTATGCTGTTTTAGCTCTGAGAACGGAAGGGAAGAATTTATTCTGGCGCGTGAGTAAAAATGCCTTTTCAAGGTGACCCTCACTTCATTTTCGGAGGCCAGAAAGGTATAGGTGGCATTTCTGTAAGCCCTCTGATAATAGCAAATCACTTCTGCATCATTTAAAATATCCATCTTTATTTTATTCTCAGGCTGGGCCCTCTCTACAAAGCATCCTTGAAAAATCTGCCTCACATGATTTATGCAAAAATCCACGCGGAAGTGTGCTTGTACCATGTACACGGGCGTGCACATGTACACAGGCATGCACGTGTACACACACATACACATACTTGCTTGCACACGCCAATATCATGCCGAGACACATCTCCTATACCAGCAGATAGGCACAACCATGTGGGACACACACACACACACACACACACACTGTGCACACTCACGTGCCTGTAGTCAGGGTCCCGCAGCCAGCCCGGCTCTCCTGCTTCACACGCTTCCGCTATGCCATCCCGCGGAGCCCCAGGGACCGGCCGGCTGGGCTTATCCTCAGAGGTGCTGCCGGGCACCAGCTCCTGCCTCAAGAGGGTGGTCCTGACTTCCAGGCAACCTCCAGAACGTGGGCTCAGGTACAGCAGAAAGAAAAGGGGCCTCCGAAGCAGAGCAGGCCTGAGAAAGGCCGGCCTCAGCCGGTGCCCAGCAAGTTGGTGAAGGACAGGGGTGGAGAGACGGCGGAGGAGGGGACAGCGCGAGACTGAGGATGGAGTGGGAAAAGCCAGGGCTTTCCAGACCGAAATGGAAAGATTCAAAAGGAGATCAAAAAGGGAAAACAGAACTGTTGGGCTTATAGTACAGTAAGCTCCACGATCTTAGAAAGCTCCTGAAACCGGGTTTCTGTATCCCTCTTCCTTTGCAGGGGTCCCCCCCGCAAGACTTTTCTTCCACAGACTCAGGGATCCCTGGAGGAACAAGCAATCTAACCGGCTTCCCCGGACCTGTGGTGGCTGCTCAGGAGGCCCAGCCCCAGCCAGGAAGGGGCTCGGAAGGCTGCCGAGTCATCTTCAAGCCCTCCGCGCCCCTCTGATTCTAAGGTCCCCTTAACCCCCTTTCAGGGGTAGAAAGTGACCTTAGGGATCACTTATTCCCCCACTTACAGCCTAAGCTTGGGGTCAGTTCCTGCCCTGGAGGGGCCTAGAAGAGGAAGTGGAAATGACCAAGGGAAGGAGGGGAGGGGGCGGCACCGAGCTGTCGGTCACGTGCAGCTCATCAGTTGCCATGACGACAGCGAAGGGGGTGGAGGCACCCAGACTCCAGTGTGCTGGAGAGACTCGGTGGTTCTAAATCACCGTGACAGCGCTTCAGTTGAGCTATTACGCTGTTGCCTGGGCAACCAATGGGATCAAATCGCAGAGGAAATCTATAATTATTACAAGCCAGATACTGGCATATTCAGTGCAGTAACCAGAACGTGAGGGTCATTCAACCTGAACTGGAGTGGGGGGCGTCTGTTGCTGGTAGGATTGGGAATCTGTAAGGATCACGTGGCCAAGTCAGAGATAAATATAGGTGGAGCGGTAGGAAAATTGCTAATATTTACCACTGAAAAATTCCAGATGAATTTATTGTGGATATTTCTGATTTCCATAAGAAAGTTGAAAGGCTTTTTACCTTGAACACATATACATCTACCGTATAGCTTCTACCACCATTGTTATTATGCTTTATCACATATTCACCTTGTTTTCCACACATCAGTCAATCCTCTTATTTCGGATGCATTTCAAAGTGAACAGCAGACATTGGCATTCTTTCCCTATAACACTTTATCCTGAATAAAGTCAAGGATTTTTATAATTTTTAAGTAAAAAATCCCAGATTTTCTATACTTCAGTATAAATGGAATAAAAGCTAGGTTTCTGTCTGAGTCTTCCTGTCCTCCTCACTCACGACCGGCCTGAGAGGTGACTTCCACACAAGCTCTGGGTCCCGTCCACTGTTCTCCTCCTCTTGTGCCAGCTCGGGTCCCCATCTCTCTCCTTTTCTCTGGACAGCTGCCCCAGCCTTCTGATCCCAGCTACCTCCTTACCCTCTCTCTGCTGTCTCCATATTGACTTCTTGGCACCAGACACCTAGTCAAACTGACGGCATGGGGACTTCACACTGTCCCTTCTTACCTTGCTGGTGGGAAGGCTAACTGATACTCATGTCTTAGAGAACAATTTATCGAAATCTATAAAATTCCAACGGACAAACCATTTGTCTCCAGAGCGATTCTGCTCAGAGTAACATGTCTCATTAATAAATACGGAAAATAACCAAATGCCCATCAGTAGGAACTGGACTAATCAATCCTGGCACACTCATGATATACAATAACACGCATCAATATAAAGAATGAGGTAGCACTTCGTGAGGTGTGATTGAAAAATACAGCAAATTTTTTGGGCCGGGGCTATAGCTCAGTGGTTCCGGCGCCTGTCTTGCAAGCGCAAGGACCCGGGTTCAATCCCCGGTAACCACATAACAATACTGGGTGTGGAGACTCATCCCAGCGGCAACCAGTACCACATACCAGTGCCAGGCGTGGTAGCTCACGCCTGTAATCCCAGCACTCGGGAGGCAGAGGCAGGAGGATTGCTGTGACGTGAGTTTGAGGCTGAGCTCAGGGCCAGCCTGAACCACAAAGCGAGACCCTGTCTCAAAAAACCTTAAAAAAAAAGAAAAATACAGCAAATTTTTAAATTAACAAATTTATTACTGGGCCGGGGAGTTAGCTCAGTGGTTCCGGCGCCTGTCTTGCAAGCTCAAGGACCCGGATTCGATTACCCGGTAACCACATAACAATACTGGGTGTGGAGACCCACACCCAGCAGCAACCAGTACCACATACCACAGTGCCGGGCGTGGTGGCTCACGCCTGTAATCCCACCACTCAGGAGGCAGAGGCAGGAGGATTGTGATGTGAGTTTGAGGCTGAGCTCAGGGCCAGCCTGAACCACAAAGCGAGACCCTGTCTCAAAAAACCTAAAAAAAAAAAAAAAAAAAAAAAAAATTTATTACTGTCAGAGACACATTGCCGTTGTGGCTGCCATGATGTCCTGAGTCAACTCACAACATTTACCCTTCGTGGTCACTTTGATTTTGGGGAAGAGCCAGAAGGCATGCAGTGTTAGGGTCAATGAATGTTTTTCCAAGCCTGCCTTTCTGCAGGACAGAGCTTGACAAGGGCCTTCCTCTCAGAGCCACTCACAAAAGAAGGCTTCCAGAACTGCTTCAGAAAGGGGCCAGAATGATCGCAAGAAATCTGAAGGGCAGGGGAGTGCTTTGACAGGGGTTAATGCAATGTGACTTTTACTGTAATAAATTTCAAAAATTTAAGCATGTAACCATACATTGCTCAGGCTATACAAATGTGAGAATGTCTGTAATATATTAATTTAAAACAAACTGCAAGTGAACTCAGGAGATGAATATCTCCTGTAGGCCTAGCTGCTCTTATACGCGGGTGTGAAGTTGGTCTGGAATGGGAGTAGGTGCCACCGTGTCCAGGGGACATGGCTTTATCAGCTCCCTCGTCACAGTCACAGATGTGAATGTGAGCTCTCCACCAGGCTGGGGAGAAAGTGTTGAGGCTCAGGAATACTCCCCCTGCCCCTCAGGTCTTCCTGACTGTGTGTGAGGGGAGCAATAGCGCTCTGCCAGTTCCCTTCGGGAAGGCCGGCCCTGCGGGTTCCTGGGTTGCCCTGAGTGCCTGTCTTTTGTCTTGTTCTGGGACCTCTGTGGAAGCCACTCGGCTGCAGATAAACACAGAAGTTCACCCTGGCAGCTTGGAAAATTTCAAGGACTGAAAGAGGGCCTCCTACTAGTTCCTACAGACCTCGAGGACCTCCCGATCCTGTTTCCTGAGCTCCAAGGAGCTGTCCATGCTCTCTGGAGTGTTCTGAAGATCAAATGCAGTGCAAACTGTGTGCATTTCTATCTGCCTGGAGAAACAAGTTATCGTCATTCATCTCCAAGATCTACCTCGCTTACTTCTATATTCAAAATGATCCTAACGCACGTGACAAAAGCTGAAACTTCCATTTGTTTGAGCACCTCTTTTGTGCCTAGGATGGAGCTCAGTACTTTATATGTATCTGATATTATCTAAGCCTCCAGACAAATCCTTTTGAGGCAGGAGTTTTTCTTCTCACATTTTACAGATATCAGTGGATGTATAACCAAGGTCAAGGGACCCCTTTGATGGAATCCAGGAAGTGGCACCGCCCTGAGTAGAACCTCAGTCTCTCTGAGTGCAGGTTATGCTTTCCCTGTTGCTTAGTCCTCTCCTCTTATTTCTGCATTTTTATTGGTATGTGTTTATAGAGGCTTTTTTTTTTTTTTTTTTTGAGACAAGATCTCACTTTGTAGTTCAGGCTGGCCCTGAACTCACTGTGTAGTCCAGGCCAGCCTCAAACTCACAGCAATCCTCCTGCCTCTGCCTCCCGAGTGGTAGGATTACAGGCATGAGACACCACGCCCAGCATTGTTGTATGTAGTCACCGGGGACTGAACTCAGGATCTTGCACTTGCCAGGCAGACACCAAACCACTGAACTAATCCCTGGCCAGCGTTTAGAGTTCTTAATGTTTGCAGTGTGTGTGGAGTTGTTACATGTATACAATGCATCTTAATTCCTTTATTCATCACCTTTCCTTCCTTTTACTTCCTCTCTTTCCACCTCTTGATCCTTTGTCCATTTGGAAAAAACCAAACAAACAAACAACTATCTCCTATGTCCTATTATCTATCTTTTATTTTGCTCTTTATTTATAATTTGGGTTCCTCATATAAGAAAAACCATATGATATTTAAGCTTTTGTATCTGACTTACTTCACTTAACGTTATGGTCTCAAGGTATATGTATACCATTTGTGTTTACCTACAAATGACTCAAGTTTATCTTTATATCAGAACAGTACTGCATTGTGTATAAATACCACATTTTCTTTGTCCATTCATCTGTCCAGAGACATGCAGGCTACTTCCAAGATTTAGCTATAATAAGGAATCGTGCTGCTGTAAATATGGGTATGCATGTATCACTTTAATAGAAAGCCTTTGATTCTTGGGAAGATAGCTTTTCAGCAAGGGAAGTAGCTGGGTTTAGACCAGTTCCGTTGATGACAGATACAAATATGAATCACAGTACAAAGTAAAGCGTTCTACTAGTCAGTTTTGTTTTGTTTTGTTTTTTGAGACAGGGTCTTACTTTGTGGTTCAGGTTGGCCCTGAGCTCAGCCTGAAACTCACATCATAGCAATCCTCCTGCCTCTGCCTCCTGAGTGCTGGGATTATAGGCGTGAGCCACCATGCCCGGCACTGTAGTATGTGGTACTGGTTGCTGCTGGGCGTGAGTCTCCACACCCAGTATGGTATGTGGACACTGGGGATCAAACCTGGGTCCTTGCGCTTGTAAGACAGGTGCCGGAACCACTGAGCTAACTCCCCGGCCCCTACTAGTCACTTTGAAAAAGAAAAGAAAACGATGAAATGAATGTCAGTTGCTTATCTAACTTAACTGCCCAACATGTCATTGTTTTAATACATAATCAGTATAAAAAGTAAAGAATGAGGTGGTCATGGTGGTGCACGCCTGTCATCTCAGCTATTTGAGAATGTGAGATTATAGAACAGAAAGTTTGAGGACTACCTGGGAAATTTAGTGAGATTCTATCTGAAACAGGAAATAAAAATGACCAGGGATCCATCCTCAGTGTTGCAGAGAGAAAGAAACAAAAAGGAGGCTGCAGCTCACTGGTAAAGTACCTGCCCAAAATGTGTGAGGCCGTGGGTTCAATCCTCAGCCCTGGTGTGGGGGACTTCATTAATGCAATTTTTATATTCTGTTTGCTAAATGAAGTCTTTCAAACCAGATGTGTATTTTACGCTTACAGAACATCCTAATTGAGACAAGCCGCACTTTAGACACTGGTGGTGTATTTCATTGGATAATACAGCTCAGTACCCCTCCAGCGTGTCTAACCCTTAAATAATGATTATCAGCCCCCTCTTATAGAGGGCCTTGCATTCAAATCTCCTGACCTGTAAAGTGGGTGCTCTTACGAGCTACTGAAGGGAAAGGTGGAGCTCAGTAGTGCAGGAATATGTCCAGCACCCCACGGCTAACCCGAGAAGCTAGACTTCCAATGCAGGCTCATCCACAGACCTGGTTTCTCATCTGGCTGTCACCAGTGTTGAAGGCCGTGACAGCGTCCATCACACAGCCCCATACAAACTAAACTCCTGAGAAAACGTGATGTAGCACCTCATTTTAAGCAATCTGATTAACACTACTAATACGCAGTATCATTTAAAGATCAGATTAAAAGTATGCAGCTAGCTCCAAACTGCATACCAGGTGATCCTGTAAGGACTGGTAATAATTCCCCACCACAGAGCCTCCTTCAGGCTCAAAGAGACTATGGGAGACCGGAGTTCAGGTTTCCAGCCTCTCCCAGCAGCTGCCATGGGAACAGGACACCCGCCACATTCTTTCGGGGATCACGTGGTAGGAAGGTCTCTGGGCCGGCTCTATCCTCCCATTCAGACCAAGTCTGATCCCTCATCCTAACAACACTGAGCAAATGCTAGCTCAGTTCTCATAGGGATGGGGATGATGGAGATTTTGTGACTGGTTCTAGGATGGTCTTGGACCAATCAGAGCTTGGGCAATGCATGACCTGGGCCGACCACCATTTCTAACTGCTGCCTAGAATACACAAGCGCACAGCCCAGACAGCTTTCTTGGTCCCACTATGTGACTGCTGCCTTAGAAAAGTACTCCGGGCTCTTGGCCCTCATAGACTGGCATACATATAAACCTCAGTTTAGTTCTTGTACCTGGTCACAACGACCTGATCTGTAGCTTGAGAGTGAAATCAGAGAAGGGAGGGAGGAAGGGGGTCTCATGAGCCTCTATCATGTCTTTAATTCATCTTCTCATCTTTCTCATTTCCAACATGGCTTCCCAGCCACCCTAGTCTCTGCTCACCACTCCCCAGGCTCCGGGAGGCGGAGTTCCTTCCTGTTTCCACACCCTTGGGGCTGGCACTTCTCAGCTCAAAGTTGGCACCTAGTCTTGGATGAGGTCTCCAAGAATCTGTCTAAGCCACTGTTGCTTGCCTCTCTCTCCTAACTCATGGTATGGCCCTCTTCCCCTTCTGGTCTCTGATTCACAGTAGTTGCACTTGCATGTTATTTGCACGCGTGTCTTTCTAAGGTGTGCCTTCTGCGCTAGCCGGTCATCTCCCAGGGTTGTACCACACAGGGCCAGCACACTCGCTGGCTGTGTTTGTCCTGCGAATCCACCTAACTCGTTTCACAGGTGCAGGGGATGAGGGCTCAGATTACACCATGTGAAGGCATCACTTGCTGCAGGGACCATGACGTCTGCTTCCCCCTCTGTCCCTCTCCCTCTTCCCTTCTCTCCCTGGGGTGTGGGAATGATCCCAGGGCCTTTGCACTGACTCACATCTCTGGCTCATTTTAGTTTTATTTTTTACTTTGAGACAGTGTCTTACCAAGTTGCTCAGTTGTGCAGTTTGGGCTCAAACTTGGGACTCTCCTTCCTCTGCCTCCCACATGGCTGGGATTACAGGTGTGCATGACCGTGGCAAGCTTCTAGCCTCCTAACTGCTTTGTAAAAATGGGGCAGTGTGTTTGATGTACAGTCAACCAACCAGGTACCCAGGAGTCAGTCTCCCTGCGTGTCTGATCCCAGGTTGGAATCAGAACCTGTCTCCTTGGTCCCTGTCCAAACAGATACTCCAGGGAAGACCTTTTGGAAAACAATATAGCCACAAGGGATAAAGCGACATCAAATATTCTGAGTTCCACTAATACCATCTCTAGAAACTTAGCTAATGCAAATAAGACTACATAAAGAAATAGTTCTATGCTATGCTCAGAGATGTCCGGCACAGTATAATTGAGGAGAATGTAGAACTGAAAACAATACAATCAGCTGAAAGGGGAGGGTTTCTCAAGGAAGCTGTAGCGTAAAAACTCAATTATACTTGTATTTACTGGGAACTATGTAGAAAGACAGGAAAATGATTTTTGAAGCCATACAGTGAGAGAAAAAAACCCATAAAATATTATACACAGTCTGACTGTAACTGAGCAGAGGCACAAAAATGAGACCCTAACCCAATACGAGATACACGAAGGTAGAAAGAAACATATTTCCTGTTTAACACTGATCTTGGATATAAGGTTAGAGAAAACAGCAGACTATTTATGTCTAGCTTTTTGTGGTTTCTGAATCTTTGTCAGTGACTCGTATGAGCAATTTTATCGAATGCTTAGGGGTGGCGGTAGGAGCTTCTCTAGGCGTTCTCAAACAGTGTATGGAGAGAAACTAATACAGCATCGGGGCCCTTCAGGGTATGGCAGCTGAATGTGTCTAGACATTTAATTATAGGAAAAGCACAACTGAATAACTCGACACGGCATTGACACACATCCCGGGGGCACTTGAGTGTTGATCTGTGTTCGGAGTGGTTGCAGAAGGTGTGGAAAGAGGAGATGAGCTTCCACATGGACTATAAAAAGGACATTAGTTTTCTGGCATTGAACCAGGTCAAATTGGCTTCCACTCCCCAGGTAGAATCACTTAAAAGTTGAAAGTAGGTCAGCACAATGAAGGCATCTGTAGCAACAAAGTGAAACTTTTTAATTCATCCCAAGACAATGAAGGACCTAGAAAGCTTGAAGGTAAGAAACCGGGAATCCCTGGAACAGGAATGAAGATGTTCTTGGGGCCACCCTGCCCTTGGATTCAGTTCTAGACTAGGAGCATGCAAAGCATGGCTTGATTTTGTCAATAAAGTTTTATTATAACACAGCTCTATCCACTTAGGTTGCTCTTGTGCTACTACAGCAGTTAAACAGTTGGAAAAGAAATCATGTGATCCACAAGGCTGAAAATATTTAATATTTAGCATCTGGTTCTTTTCAGAGAAAGTTTGCTGACACGCAGCAACACACCACGTGCCCGGTTTCCCAAAGCCTGAATGATTTTCTCTGTATTTATCAACAGTTATAAAGCTTTTTCTTGAATTTATCTTTTCAAGGCTGGAGCTACAGCTCAGTGGTAGAGCATTTGCCTCGCATATGTGAAGCCCTGGGTTTAATCCTCAGTACTCCAAAGAAAAAAGGACCAAGGAAATTTTCTTGCTTTTTCATAGCATTACATTTAAGTGGAAACTTTTATATCACACTGTACCCAGAAAGCCACTATTGTTCTTTTTCCTTATACATAGTCTGTAAAAACTTTACAGGGAGCAGAGAGATGTACTGTTCAATTTCACCTGGCTGCTGAGGCTCGCACAAGGCTCTCGGAGCCACACACCCCCTTCCGGTGCCCGCTCAGGTATCACGCCTTGTCTTAGTCACTTTCTTGTCCCTGGGATACAACACCCAACAGCCACAATTTATAGAAGGGCAGGTTTATTTTGGCTCTTAGCTGCAGATGCACAGACAACATGGAGAAAGCTGTTTGTGTCATGGCGGCCAGGAACTAGACAGCAAAAGAAGCCAGTGGGGGATGGACACCTTCTAAACCCACAAGACTTCGGGAGATATTTCAGATCTATGTAAACTCTTATACACCTAATCCCAAGGCTCCTTCCTAAAAAGAGTGTCATAATCGGTACCTTCTCCACCTCCGCCATACCCCCTTGTGTGTGCCATCAACATGGAGCCAGGGCGTCCTTTCAGAGGACTTAGCTCAGCTCACTTCCCTCCTCCCTGCACTGAAGTCCTCCAATGGTCTCTGCCTTAGTGTGAAAGCCAAACTCAACAGCGTGGCCTCCGAGAGACCCTGTGTGACCCTTTTCTCTTTATCATTGATCTCTGGTACCTAAGTCAACCACCATCTGAAAATTTTACATGAAACCTTCCAGATGACAACTCAATCCTGAAATACTGTACAGTGTTTGGAGTCCCAGCATGAGATCTTGCAGGATCCCATTCCGTCCCACCCAGTCATGAGTCATTCCTTTGTTCAGCATTACCCATCCATCTCTAATCTGGTTGATTTGAGCCGGAGTTGTCCTTATTCCATCACAAGGACAACTTCTTCCCACTTAGAGATGGGAGCTGCAGGGCCTCCTCCCATCCACGCTGCACTGAGCTGCAGAGATCACTGAAATTCTTAAACATCTTATAAGGCAATGGCGGGGCCATTCTGAAGGGGGCTCACTGAGGCCCAAAGAACATTGAACAAAACTCGTTTCTGTTCTTGTAGCAACAGTAGCAGTCAGGATTTGAACCTAGGCCTCTCTGGCTGCCTTACTTTCCTACGGAATCATAAGACCAGAGCTTAGGAATGATTCTCTGGAGGCAGACAAACACAATCTTTATAATCATTTGGCTCCTGTAGAAAATTGAAACTAGAGCGAGGCACCAGCCTCTTATCACAACCACTGCAGACCATCTGCTTCTCATTCCCGTCTTTCTGTAGAAATCTCAGAGGGACTATCTTCACTCTCCTGTGATGCCAACTCAAGTAGGGAGATGACTCGTGGACTCAGCAACTTCCCCCCAAGGCCATGTGATGTCACCACGATGCCCAGCCCCAAAGCGCATCCCTGGACAAAGCTGGGGCTCTTCAGCTCAGACTCAAGGAGATCTGTAAGGAGGAGCAGGGCTCACGGAGGCGCAGGCACCGGCTAGTCAAGGGCAGGTGCCTGCGTCCTCAAGCAGCAGCACCAAAGGGCCCTGAATTATGACCGAGGTGTTGGATGTCACTTCCTACTGGATTTTTCTCTTCCTCTGCAGTCCAGGGCAGACACTTCAGGGATATCTTGCCCTGGAGAACACCCCTGTCACAGCCCACTCCATCCTTCCCAGGAATGTAAAGGTGTCTTTTAATAAAGAGACTATGACACCTGGGGACTTCAGCTCAGAAACTTTCAGGGCTGGGTAGAAAAACTGAAAAAAAGTCTTGTCCTATTCTTCCATTTAACACAGTTAAAAAACAAGATTCAGTGAGGACAGATGATTCGTCCGATGAGCTCACACCAGGGCATGGTGCTGTGTCTGAGGTGCCCACGGTGAGGCCTGACAACCGGAATCTCATGGTCCGTTCTGGAAGGTAGATTGCACTCTATACCTATTTTCCACATGAGGAAACTGAGGCTCAGACACACACGACTTGCTCGGCACACCCAAGAAAGCACCCAACACCTCCTATGTATGCCAGGAGGTTATAATTAAAGTACACTGGGTGGACATTTCTCCTAATGGCAATGCTTCTATTTTATTGTGCACTGAGGGAAAAAGAGAAGCACATGAGACTTGTGCGTGTCCAGATGGCTGCTCGGGGGGAAGCTCAGTAGAGTGGACCATCTAAAGAAATAATGATCACTAAGAAGAATGTTCTTGTCCCCAAAGCAGCAACCCGCTGTCAGGCCTGTCTGAGTGCTTCCCAGGCCACTGGACTCACCCTTCACAATGACCTTGAGGCCCACATGACTGTCACCCCTAAACTGAATCACCCAGATCCAATCCATGCAGGTTTCCACTGCTGGGAAATGGTACAGCTCTGACTCGATCCTATACCCGAGGGGCGAGGTGGCACTCAGTGAACACAGAATGTAGTGTATGTCCTGAGATGACCATAAATGAGCCACACGCAGTGGGACTCGCTGGATGCCACCAGATGTGCCCTCAAAGCCACGTGGTCCTGGACGCAGTGCTCCTCCAGCTCACCGAGCTGATGTCAGGGGCTGTCCTCACACCTCCTTCCCCGTCTACTCAGGTTTCAGGCGATTCTTTGAGAACACCCTACCACATGCCCAGCCGGCGCCTATCCTGATGCTGTAGGATTGGCAGCCTCCACCTCTGAGGGCCCAAGGAGCCGCAGCCCCAGGCTCTGACTTACCGGGCATGGTGAGACCTTTGCGTTTTCACCTGCCCCTGTGAGATGAGCAGTTGTTTAGAAACATGCAAGGTAGCCAGGCACAGGGGTGCAGGCCTGTAACCCCAGAACTCAGGGAAGCTTAGGCAACAGGGTTACAGATCCAGGCCAGCCTGGGCGTCTCAGTGATTTACAGAGACCTTGTCTCCAAGTAAACACATGAATGGGCTCCACATGTAGCTCAGTGCAAAGGCCCTGAGTTCAATTTCCAGAATCAAAACAAAAAACAATCCCAAAACGTGTAAGGTGGGACCTAGGGGTTTAGCTCAGTAGCACCGCATGTGCCTGAGAGGCACAGAGCCCTGGGCTCGATCCCCAATACCAACAAAAGCTCCCTAAAACAAAAACCTAAAGGACACATACACGGTGGATGCAGGGAAAAAGTGAATCTAGATAGACCAGCAGGTTGTAGAAGTGTCACCTTCCTGGGTGGGACAGAGAGGCTATTGAAAGTCAGCAAGACGGAGTGACCAGATGGATCCCTCCCCACGGATGGGGAACGTGTGAGGTCTCTGCATGACTTTTTACAACTATGTGGGAATTGATAGTGACTTCAGAACAAGGTAACTTAAGAGAAAGGGGCAGTAAAACAAGGAAATTCAGGATCGAAGTACGCACCAACCCTTTCCAACAACTTCGCTGGAAAAGTTTATCTAAGTCATGCGGCCTCCTCTATTCATTCAACAAATACTGACCACGTGTCCACTCTGCGCCAGGTCCAGGGATGATACTGGGGACATAAAAGAAGATGTAGACTTGCGTCTCCAAGAGGCTCTCAGTCTAATGTCAGCGGCAGAGAAATGAACAGGAGAGTGACACCAGAGTGGTGAGCCCACGTGACAAGGTGGGGGCAATGGCTTCCATAAAGAGAGGTGAGGAACCCAACCAAGATGGTTTCCTCTGAAGGGCGGGCACCTGCCCAGATCAGCAGGCGGGACTAATGCATGGACGGAGCAATTCTCTCTTCCCTCTTCCTCCCCTCCCCTCCTCTTCCCTGTTCTGTCTCTGTCTGTCTGTCTGTGTCTCTTTCCCACTCGGCTGGAGATGGAACCCAGGGCCTCACACATGCCTCCCAGCCTTGCCCTTGATCAATTCTAATCCAGCAAGATGGAAAATTCAGCTCCTGGGGTCTTGGGGTTAAGTGATTTCACTGCTCCGTGCCTCAGTTTCCTTGTTTGTAAATGCTGATGAGAAGAGTAACTGCCAGGACTGCTGTGGGAGGCACGGTGCTGCGAACAGAAGCCAGTCCATGGGCTACATGTGCTGTTTGGCTCCCTTTTAGAAGCCAAAGGGAGCCAAAGTCTGCATAGCTTCAGACTCATCCATGAGGCCCTCCGAGGCTGCAGGCCTTGCTTGTTGGAGTTGGGGGCAGGACCTGGAGGGGCAGCCTGTCCCCCAGCTGGGCTTCTGCAGGGCTCTCATGGCACCCTGTGTGGCGATGCATGGCCTGCTTCACAACCTCTCCAGGTTAAAAATTACCAGTCTGGGTGACACTCATCACCCACTGACTGTCACCCGCAGAACACCTTTGGATCCTTCCAGGGCCTGAGCTACACAAGTCTCTCTACAAATACCACGGGAAACGGTCATTCAACTGGGTAGGAAGCAAAACTCTTACGCAAGTCTGAGTCTCTGAGGACACATGAACAGATAGCATACCTGGACAAATGTGGTGACCCTTGGCTGACCTTTGGCACAGCGCATGCAGCAGCAGAGGTGTGGATTTCCAGTCCCGGAAGGAAGCGTGCACTATGGCAGCTGCCAGGGGTCGCGCAGCCTTACAGTGCTGGTGGGAGGGGATCCTTTCATGCCCTCCACAATAGAGGCATGAATCTGCCATGCTGGAAATGCAGTTTCCCAGGATCAAATGTCACCTCCTTACCTTTTTTGTTTCTTCATGGTGCTGAGGGTGGAACCCAGGGCCTTGCACATGTCCAATTGTGCTCTACCACTAAGATGTATCCCAGCCCTGATTATTGATATATACACTCTGGTCCTACTCTGGCCTAAAGCATATTACTGACTCTAGTGTGGAGCGTGGTACTGCCCCCATTTTACAGATGAGGCCACTGAGATCTAGTGAGAAGACATTTGAATCCAGGCCACAGACTGAGCTACAGGCCTGGCTGGTCTCCCAAAGCAGGATGTCTTCTTGGGTCCTGTAGGTCTAAGAAACAGGCCCCACTGAAGCCCACCGTGGGCTCTGTAGGGATTGCTCACCATCAAATCTGACTGATGGTATCAAGGGCAGGCGGCTGCTGTGGAAGAGAAGCTGGAAGACTGGGACTGAGGTCCCGAGGGAGGGCCAGGACTCTGGGCGAACACTTTGCAGCTGGCTTCCCTCCCCACTTCAGGGCCAGCACTTCTCATCCTGTCCTAGGCCCCTTGACCACGCCCGCCAAGGGAGAAACTCTCCACCAGCCTGTGGCACCACACTTGGTCACCTGGTCACCCGCCCACGGCTCTTCTCACTCCTAAACCCTGGACAGGGAGCAAATACCACGTCCTTGAAAGTCCCTGACAAAAACGAGGTAGATTTTGCATTCTACACCATCTCTGGGGCTTAGGAGGTACTTACAGACTTCCTCCACATTCTCTCACTTTTATCACACATTTTTTTTTTTAGGTTTTTTGAGACAGGGTCTTGCTTTGTAGTTCAGGCTGCCCATGAGCTCAGCCTCAAACTCACATCCCAGCAATCCTCCTGCCTCTGTCTCCCGAGTGCTGGGATTACAGGCGTGAGCCACCACGCCCGGCACTGTGGTATGTGGTACTGGTTGCTGCTGAGCATGAGTCTCCACGCCCAGTATGGTATGTGGTTACCGGGGATCGAACCCGGGCCCTTGCGCTTCTAAGACAGGCGCTGGAACCACTGAGCTAAATCCCCGGCCCACGCATTTTTAACTCTACTTCTTCATTTGCCGGGGCAGCTGGTCCCCTGCTACTCTGCTGATCATCACAGGGAAAGACATTATCACATTCACTGACAGATGAGTACCTCGAGGCCAGAGAGCACACAAAGCATACGCAGACATGTCCGTACCCGTGCGGGTTGGTGCCGGTCCCAGGGCTCAGAGTCAACACGACCAGGTTTCTTTTTGTCGTTTTTCTTTTTGTCTTGGAGACAGGGCCTCACCCTTGAACTCACTGTAGCCCAGGCTGGCCTTGAATTCACTGTGACCCTCCTGCCACAGCTCCCTTCCCACTCGGACTGCAGGGGTGCAGCACCGTGCTCAGATGAGCCCGGGTCTCTTGGTCTCTCATCAGAAAGGCTGCTCTGTGACACCCCGGGGCAGCCACTCACCCTTTCTCACCCTGCATTTTGGGAAATCTGCTCCTCTTGCCTCATCAGACTGTCGCAAGCAACAAGAGGTATAAATACACCAAGCACCATTAAACAGCCACCCCCCAAGTGCTCAGCAGATACTGGCTGCCGGTATGGAAGGGTCACTTTCATCCTGATGAGATACAGTCCGGGTCCCTGCAGGGACCTGCAGGGTCCTCAGCATCTCCCTGCCCACCCTGCTCTGAGTCCTTCCCAGAGTCTGTCCCTTGGTCGAGCTGTCTGAGGTGTGTGTGTGTGTCTCATTTCTTTGAGCCCTGTTCTCAGCCCTTTGGTAGATGCTGTATTCACGGCCAGGGCAGGATGCCAGGCACGCAAATCCACGGGCAGGCAGCAATTTACAAAATGCTCCTTGGTGTGCTCATTTTCAGCCTGTCCCCAGAACAGCGCTTAGCCTGGGAAGCCGGTAGAGAGCTATTTCCAGCTCTGGACAAGGAGAAAGGAGGCAGGCTTCGCGCCCACAGGGGCACAGCCCTGCCGAGGGGCTGCCTTCTGCTTTTACCTGCTGTTAGACCAATCTTGCCCCACACGGGCTCTGAGACACAAACAGCTTGTGCTGGGAGGCCAGCAACCTGCCCCCAGGAACACGCTTGTCTCGGGAAGCTTGGCTCGACGGTGGGAGAAGGTGATTATTTACTCTTCAGCTGGCTTCCAGCAGGATCTTTCTCAAGTGCCAATATAATCAATATTGCCACCTTGCTTAAGGCTCCTTGTGGGTATCTGTACCTAGGTCACCTGGCTGGCCACGACCTTGTCCTTCCTGCACCTCTTCTCTCCTTGTCTACCCTGTGCTCACTGAAGACCTCATCCTCCACATACCAATATTACAGAGAGAAAGTTGTGCGCTAGTGGAAAACACACATCGTCTATGTACAGGGTCAATTTGGGCTGGTTTTACCGATTCTAGTTACGACATTCAAGCTGTTTTTTAAAAATCCCTTTATAGGTTGCAGAAAACTGGTTAACAAGCAAATTTTGCCTTGGCCAAGCATTCTGCTTCTATTTGGAATTCACATCAACATTTCTTCATTTTTTAGGCATATGTGCTTTCTACGGCTTTTCCTTCGAGTGAACTGTAACATCTGCTTAATAAAATCAATAATAAGTGTTTGTTTTCTATTTCTATGAGTCATAATTTTAGCCTTTTTCTCTGAATATTTTTCTTACAATAATTTTCTATCTGCTTAGAATAAAATTCTCATCTTTCCTTTTGTTTCCTTTTTTCTTATTTATTTTTAATTTATTTTTTGGTATCAGGGATCAAACTCTGGACTTTCTGCTTGCTGGACAGGCAAGTATCACTGAGCTACATCTCTAGCCCTTTCTTCTTTTTTAAAAAATTTTTTTGGGGGGCCGGGGAGTTGGCTCAGTGGTTCCGGCGCCTGTCTTGCAAGCGCGAGGGCCCGGGTTCGATTCCCCGGTAACCACATAACAATACTGGGCGTGGAGACTCACACCCAGCAGCAACCAGTACCACACACCACAGTGCCGGGCGTGGTGGCTCATGCCTGTAATCCCAGCACTTGGGAGGCAGAGGCAGGAGGATTGTGATGTGAGTTTGAGGCTGAGCTCAGGGCCAGCCTGAACCACAAAAAGCGAGACCCTGTCTCAAAAAACCTAAAAAAAAAAAAAAAATTTTTTTTTGGTACCGGGGATTGAATTGATAAACTTGCACTTGCAAGGTAAGTGGCTGCACCACTGAGCTAAATCCTCAGCCCCTTTCTTTCTTTTTTAAAGAAAAAGTCTAACTATGTTGTCCAGGCTGGCCTCAAACTTGTGGTTCTTTGGCTTTAGCTTCCTGAATTGTTAGGATTACAGGTTCATGCCACTGTGGCCTGTCTGCTACTTTCTCTTTTGTCTTTTTGAAATTTCGTCCCCAGCTTCCCACAGTCAGAAGAGGTACCCTGGTCCTACTTGGAGCTTGCATGTTTATTCTTCTGAGCTCTTCATGTACTCATCTTCTTCTGGGGGATTCACTGTTCTTGAGCCTATGTTCATGGCCAGCCGAGAGACAGTCTGGGGCAGTAGTGGAGCATTTTCTCTCCCACCACCCATACACACATACAAACACACCCCTAGTACTGCAGAGAGTGGGTGGAAATCACACAATAAATACACATACTCACTAAGGAGTATGTGTCTCTGATGGCTACATCTGTCCCTACTGATAAACTACCAAGAAGGAGGCCTTGTTTTCCCGTCCATCACCATATTCTAGATAATGATGTTTGCCATCTAAATGCCCAATAACTACTTGATGAATACATGAAAGTTTTCAACGTGGGCTCTTGTCTTTCAAGCATTTGTAAGTTATCTCCCACTCCTCTGCCTTTGGAGAACAAAGTTAGCGTCTGTGGAATGCCACACTCTCAGTCCAGCCCTTCATGTATGGCACGTCAACCCCTCTGGACCTCACTGCCCCTTAGGGAATAGACACCAAACTCTTCTCAAGTTCATGGGCATCTTTGACCTTGAGCAAGGAAGTGCCCTTCTGGGCCTGTTTCCCTGTGATAAAGCAAGCTCAGCCTAGGTATTCCACCAGATAAGACGACCAGAGCTTAGCTCCAAGGATGAGGGGTACAGAAATGGCGTGGGGGGCTTCTCAGAGTTTAACATGCATATGAATCACCCCAAAATATCAGTTACATCCTGTAGGAGTAGCAGGGCCTAAAGTTCCACCTTTTTGACCAGCTCCCAGGCAATGCAGTGCAGCTGGTCACTGTCCACACTTTAAGCAGCAAGATACTAAAATACGGTGGCTCCTGGCTCTGAAGGAATTCACCTTGGTATGCGTGTGTGTGTGTGTGTGTGTGTGTGTGTGTGTGTGTGCGCACGCGCACGTGTGTGTTGCGGAGATCAAATTCAAGGCCTTCACACTGAGCTATATCCCAAGCCTTTTTTTCATGTTTTAAATTTTGAGATGGAGTTTCACTAAGTCATTAAGTTGCCCAGGCTGGGCTTGAACTTGCCATCTCCTGCCTCAGCCTCCCAGAGTGCTGGGATTACAGTCGTACACTAAAAGAACTTTAAATGCACTTGAGGGGCAGGTTTCCAGCATGTTAACTGCTGTCCAAGGCAATAGAGATTAGCACCCACATAAAATGTGTCAACAGTTAAAGCTATGGGGCCTCCGAGAATCCACAGGTTGTTGGGGGTAAGAGGAAGGGCCAAGATTCCCACAGGATGTGCAAGCTGAGTTGGGAGTAGGCTTCCAGGCTGGTGATCTGAGTCAGATTCTGGTGAGTGGGCTCATCAATCTGTTTCAACATGCCCTAGGAGAGGATTCTGATACTAAAGTCTGAGGAGTACTATGCTGAATAGAGAGAGAGATAGAAATCCCATTCAGAAAACGTGTTTTGTCTTCTCCAACAGACTTTCAGGCACGTATCCAGTTGGATTTGTCCATTCACCCATTCATCCATCAGTCTCTCCAGCCACAACATCCAACAGATACGTCCTCAGCACCTACCATATAGCCAAGATCTGACTGAAATTGTAGATATACATGCCTCTCTCACCTTGAAACCAGGGATTTTCAGTCAGGGGCAGCTCTGCCCCCCAAGAGACACTGGACGATCCCTGGAGATATTTTTCATTGCCACAGTTTGGAGGAGGAGTACTACAGGCACCTAATGAGTGGGGACCAAATATGCTCTCAAACTTCAGGCAAAGCACAAGACACCCCCGCTCCCTCCCTCACCCTGGAAAGTCAGTAGTGTTCCGGTTGAGGTCTGCAGTGTCTCCTCAAAGTCTCACGGTCAGAGGCAGGACTTTAGAAGGTGCTCGGATCATGGGGTCAGTCTACTCATCGGCAGATTCATCCATCCATAAGTTTACAACTGAACGTATCCTTTGGAGGTGGAGCCCAGCTGGAGAAGTGGTCACTGGTGCGTGCCTGTGGAGGGTGTTTCTCTCCTTCCAGATTTCTCTTTCTCTGCTTTCAGCTACCATAAACTGGTCCATATTTTTCTACCTTGCCTTTCATCTGTGACATATCTACCTTGGAGACAGCTAACCATGGACCGCCACCTCTCAAACCATGAGCCAAAACAAACTGTGTCTCTTTTATGCTGTATGAAAAGTTAACTGATACAAGCACTGAGGCTGCAAAATTGGTTTTATCAATGAGTTCCTCGATGGCATGAACTGTCTTATAGTCACTTTGGTATCCTAAGGTCACAGGCTGTGCTGATCCACTAGAATTGAGTAAAAGTTTAAGTAGATGAAAAAACAGGGACCCCAAGATCCATTTGTGTAAGTAAGGAACTCTAACAACTCCCCTGCAAAAAACAAACAACCCGATTCAAAAAACAAGCAAGGGCTTGAACAGCTGTTTTTCCAAAGAAGATTCACAAATGGAGAGCAAGCACCGTGAAAGGACGCATACTGTCATTAGTGTTCAGGAAATACAAAACAAATGCAGTAAGACACCGCCTCACGTCACTAGAAAGACTATGACAGAGAAACAGAGAGAAACACCCATGTTGGCGAGGACGTGGAAACGTTGGAACCTTCCTCTACACTGCTGACGGAAACGGAAACGGAAACGTGAGTTATTACTGTGGAAAGTACTTCTTCCCTTTCCTTCAGAGCTGGGGATTGAACCCAGGTCTGCACCTATCTACATCCCCAGCCCTTTTATTTTTTTTTATTTATTATTTTTTTTTCACTGAGAGGCTCAGATAGTACTAGAACTTGCGATCCTCCTGCCTCAGCTTCCCTGGGTTCTGGGATGACAGGCACACAGCACTGTGCTCAGTGTGGCATTCTGTCTTAGGGCCACAGAACTGTGTTGAACACAGACAGAGGACGGATGGTCTTCAGCTAACGTCGCTGAAGTGTCCACTGTACAATGATCTATTTTGTGTCATGAATTTCTCCAGCACAAAATACATTTACACATGCAGTAAATGCTCCTTGACTGTCTTCTGTGCGCCAGGAACTACGCTGTGCCTTTGGGTGTGGGAAAAATGAGGCAGGTGTGACGCCTACCTGTAGGGAACCGGGGGCTGGAGGAGATCCAGCACCAGCCATGGGCTCAAGGGAGCCGGGACTGGGGTGGAGGGAGCGCAGAGTGGGAGGAATGTTTTCCTGGCTCAAGGTAAGGGAGGGTCAGGGAAAGTTTCCTATAAAAGATGGCCCGTGAGGTACTTTTAAAGAAGGACACTTTGTGCTTGGAAAGTCAGTTTTATTGAGGGAATATTTAAACAGAGGCCACATCCTGCTGTCCCTACCAGGCAAGGCAAGAGGCTAATGTACAGAATGTGTAGTGGAAGCAAGGGCAGCTAGGCAGGAGGGAGGGGAACCGTCTCCCTGGTTTTCTGCTGGGAACTCCTGCTAGGCAGGCGAGTGTCTGGTGCACAGGGCTCCATCTGGCCCTTGTGAAAACCCAGTGTTGTAGGTCCTGCCACTGGCCCTCCTGCGCATCTGCTTTTGTCCTCTCCTCCCCTCTTTACAAATGGCCCGTCAAGGCCACTTGGGCTCAGGCAAGTCTAACATGAATGTCTACCTCCCTGTGGGGGAAGGATGGAGGCTCAACCTTTAGAGATGTGGCCTCTGCATCTTGGTGATTGGTCCCAGAAGGTCCCTTCACCTCTTGGAACTTCATTCACTTCAAGGTGAGGGACACAGGCTGGACTTTCCTTTCCTTCCTCTTTCCTTTCCTCTTCCTTCCTTTCCTTCCATATTTGTATAAACACACAGGTCCCCTTCCCACACCCTCGCTTCCCTAACTGCCCATTTTCATGTGCAAACACATTATCTTTTTTCAGACGTGAGATCACAGTGCATATACCATTATGTTCTTCAGAAGCCTTTCCCGCTTGGAAACTCAGGTCTGCCACGCTGTCCTAGGAAGACTGCTCCCTCTTGCTTGTGACTGCACTGGAGCACAACCCCTTGCCCTACTGGGGTGACAAAGTCCTGTGGCCTTATCTTTTCATGTTTGAGCATTTCCATAGCACATTCCTCCAAGCAGCCTTCCTAGGTCTTGGGGCCTACATGTAGCTTAAATTTTGAGAAAATTTGTCAGGGAAGGCTCTGGAGCGAGGTGGGTGGTTTCTAAAACTGCTTCCAGTTTGAGCAGTTCTTTGACCTCTAGCATGGAAAAGGGTGACGCTTAGACGCGTCTTCTAACCTATATGAGTTGTGGTTTGCTCATTGGTAAAAGGGGAAACTGAGGGTAACAGACATCAGAGTGTTCCTCAGGAGATCAAACTCTGTTTAACTGTGAGAAGCTAAAACTCAGTAACACCGGGGGGCTCCGCAGCTGGATACCCCACGACCCCATCGTGCAGAAACCAGAGTAGGAACTGGTGCAATTGGAAGTCAGCTGAGATCATGCCTCAGCCATATGCAAGGCCATATATTAGACCAGGGGTTCTTAAGGGTGGGGGCAGAAGAAGAGGACTTTCTTCCACAGACACACTGAGTTCCATCTGGAGAGACTTTTTGTATCCACTGAGCGGGTAGCGTGAGCATTGGTTGTACAGGGAGCCAGGAAGATTAAACACATCCTACAGTGCACAGGACAGCCCTCAGGAACCCAGAACGACCCAACCCAACATGTCTACAGGGCAGAGACCTCTAGTCTGCGTCTTCCCCGAACAGTTCTCATTCAAAGATAAACTCAGGCTCAGAGAAGTGAATGATTGGCCCATGGTTTACAGGCACTCTAGCCAAAGGTAGACTCTTAGCTCCCTGTGACCTTGGAGTCTGTGGTCCCAACTGCACACCATACTGACTCTCCAGGAAGACTCCTCTTGTCCCCGAGGGCCAGTGTTGGTGCTACCTTTGCCCTGGCAGATCATCTACAGCACAGGTTACCAGTTTACGTGGAAACTTAGCCCTTCCCAGCCCATCACCATGAAAGGGTTTATGAGTGTGCACTTGAAATCATTCCCTTTACTTCCACTCATTATCTATGTGCTATTCTTGGTGAAGATAAAACTCATTTTACCTCCAAGAAGTAACAGAAAGGTTAAGAATTCGCCCAAGATCACACACCAAGTGGTAGATTTGGGCGCTGAGCTTTCACTCTGACCCGGGCTCTCAGCTCTAGGCTCAGCTCTAGCTCTAGCACAACAGCAACCTTCTGGCTGAGAGTAGGACAGCCAGATGAGAGTGGAGGTGGAGACAGCCGCCACTCTAGATTCTCGCACTTGTGGGAACCTGGTTGCTGCTGCCTGGACAGGCAGTTCAAAGTTTCAGCTCTTTTTCCCATCTGCTGCATCAGGAAAGGGCGCTGGGCTCTGAGCAGGGCCTGGAGACTACTGCAGGGAAGTGGGAGCCAGAGACACAAGCAGGGATCAAGAAGGAAGGGAGAAGCCTTCCTCGGGCTGTGCAAAGTTCCACCGCAAGGCCGGCTGGGTACCTGAGCCTCGGCTGTCTGCACTCCAGCACACTGCGAGTGACAGCCGATCGCCTCTGCCATCCTGGTCATTTGGATTTTGCAAGCCTGGATTCAGGAGTGGGCTCAACAGCAGATGAAGATCATCCTGAGTGGGCAACGGCAACCAAACACCCAGGAATGGATTCTACCAGGTGCAGGCTGGGGGCAGGGCTGAGTTCCGAGTCTGCCCCTTCAGAGCTTCCCTTGACAAGCGGGGCCGTGGTGCCCAGCAGTGTCCACTGTAACTATGAAGACAGGAGCTCGTGTGGGGAACCCCGGAGCCCCAGGGGCCCTATAAGAACTGTGACCAGCTGTGTCACTCACCCAGCTAGGTGACCTTGAGCAAGTCTCTTTCCCCCTTTTCAAAACCTCTTTAACCGCCACTTGAACAGGTAGGATTTTTCACCTAGAAGCCTCCTCAAGTCTTAGAACTCTGGACCACACCATAGGCCTCTCCCCAGGGCCCGCCTGTTTGGCTTCTGGGAGACACATAGCTCCATTCTCCATGTCACGGTGCCCAGCACCAAAGAACAACACGAAACTCGCTGCTGGCCTCTCTCCTGCCCACCCTTCCCCAGTGTGGCCCAAAGAGGAGTCGCCCTCTCAGGTCACTGCATCCTGACCTTTACTTCAGCGTTGTTACAGCAGCAAAGTCAACACCATCCACAGCCCACTGGTCAGGCCCAGCCGCACCATCTCTCTTGGCCAGGAGCCCAGGGAATTCCACCAGGCAGTGCCCACAGGAGCTCGGGCGGGGGCAGCCCCAGGGAGCAAATGGGGGCCTTCTTGGAAGAGGGCCAGCAGCCCTTTTCTGTCCTGACACTGGCTCTTCCAAGGGGAGGGTGGACTGCCTCAGGGGAAGTTGCGCTAAACACAACTGTGTGTGTGTGTGTGTGTGTGTGTGTGTGTGTGTGTGTGTGTGTGTTCGTACAGGTGATGTAGGAAGAAGTCCTACATGGTCCAGCTGCCCGAGGCCTCGCTGTGGCTGGAGTCTGAGGGTCCTTCGGTCCAGGCTTACAGTTTTTAGGGGCTTTCGTTTCACTAAACCCTCTTCCTAAAGCTTCCCTGTTCTCCTCTGCGCAGCCCAGGTGAGGAAGGTGAGGAGGAATGAGAAGGCAAGGCAGCCAGGTGTCTGAGCAGAGCTGGAGTAGGACGGGGGGATGGGCCGGGAAGGGGGGGTGTGGGGCTAGAGGGGTGGGATGGCTGCCGGCGAAAGGATTAGGCAGAGAAGATGGCTTGGCCAGGGATGGGGGTTCGGGCTCTCCCTCCGTTTCTGTGTGAAAGTCCTTGGTTGTGTGATTTTACTGCAGGAAGAGAGAGCCGCCCATGGTGCCTTTAGGGTGGTGGGTGGGAAGCAACCTGGCTCTGGTGGGGAGGGAGGGTGCTTGGCGGGGCAGGAAGGGCTCATCATTTCCGTTTCTGAGGTGGGGATGTAGGGAGGTCGGCATGAGCTTAGAAGGTGACTCGCGGTGGCTGCCTCGGGATGTCCTTGTCCTGTGGAGGGGCTTGTCTCCCAGGACTTCCATTCTGCATAGCTGACGGGGAGAGGGCGCCGCTACACAGAGGCTGAGGAGACCCTCATCCTTAGTAAGGGGCGAAGAGGAGGAAGTCAAGAGACGCAAACTTAAGTTTTATTCGGGAGAGAAGGGGCAACGCCTCCAAAGGGATGAGGGGGTCTGGGTGCCTGGGGAGCCGGGACCCTACACTGGGGGAAAACACATTCCACTTTAAGGTGTTAATTAGGGACGGAACTCCGACCCTCTAGAGCTGCAACCAGAAGGAAGGGCCCATTTCCGAAACGAAAACGAAGCTATTTTGCTCTCTAGGAGGTGGGAGACCTCGCGTCCTGGGAGCATGCAGGGCCCAGTGTCTAGGAGAAGATATGTCCCAGTTTTTTTGCTCTTTGGGGGCGGGGCAGAAGTAATGCATCTTGGCGCCTTTCCGAAGCTCCCACCCCACGCGCCCCGGCGCCTCGCCATACCTCCAGGCTCCGGCTCGGCTGTCCGGGCTCAGATCCGCCGGCTCCGACTCGCGGGATCCGCGTCCTGCGCTCCGGTTACGCCGGGTGTCTGCTCTGCTTTCCCCAGCGACTCGCCGGGCTTCCAGGCTCCCCCAGTCTCCTCGACCAATCAGCGCCGCCGGCGCTAGCCCTTGCTCAAGTCGCAGCCAATGAGATCACCCGCCACGGGCCACCGCCCCCGGGGAGAGGGAAGGTGGGGCGGGGGCAGAGTCCAGTTCCATCAGGCGGAGGAGCTAGGGGCTCGGACGGAGGCGCCTGGGGTCCTGGAAGAGGGGGGACCGCGAGGGCCGCACGGAGCCTGGGCCGGGGAGGAGAAGACAGTCATCGAGTGGAGATGGTGACCCGCGCTCAGCGTGGGGGCCTCTCCAGGTTGATTTCACCTGGATCTTACTGACTAACACCAACGCCCCACGCCCTGGTCTAGACCACTTCCAGCTGCGCCTCGAGTCGGGGCTCGGAACCCTCGAGTTAGAATTAAAGGTTCCACAGGAAGCAGGTGGAGACGCAGCACGTGTCCTCCAGTGCTTGAGCTCAGTGCCTTTCTGTCAGCCCTCCCGCGGCCACTTACAACGCCCGGAGCATCCGCTCTGGAAGATAAATAGTTTGCCGAGAACATTGGACTAAGGGTCAGACGATTGTTCCGATTGTTTTGTTTGCAGCACCTAGGGCAGGTCAGTCGAAGGTGAATGGAGATAGTAGTGATTGTCCCTCCTTTATGGGTAGAAATGATAGGTGCTTTTATACAATTAAAAGTACCTTGTGAAAATTATTACTAAAGTGTGAGTGACCGATAGCCCCAGAGCTTCTAAAGGGATTTGAAGAGAAGGCAATCATTCAGTGTCAAAATCAAAAATTTGAAAAATACCCCTTGGAACAACATAACACCAGGTGCTCATAATGAACGACGAACTCCCTAATTAGCCCTTGAGAAGGCTGGGAAGCCTGGTTTTTTTCCACTCAGCCTTACTGTAGACACCCAAGTCCTTCCTGTTGCCCAGGAATCCAGGCTGCTTTATTTCGAATTAGACAAGACTTGTGGTTCTAGGAATAAAGGAATTAAAAACAGACAAATTAAAAACTTCAAATAGCCACCTCCTAATGTCAAAAGAAGCAATAAATGAGGATAATTTTAAGAATAGATGGGAAATATAAGATGACCTTAGGCCTGCTGAACTAGGACCTCTCCTCATCTCTATGTTAGCCCTGTAACTGTGTCTGCAGGAGTTTAGGGGGCATATGTTGTAATCTAGCAATTTTTCCTTAAAACCTAAGCCACAAAGATAATCCCCTTGATTGCCCAAGCCCCACCCTCCAAAAGTCAAATGGTAGTAAACGCGGGAGAAAATGCTTTGTCAAACAAAAGCAGGTTTAAACAGAGATTGGAAAATTTTCACCTACCAGAGTAGTCTTGTTGTTATTATTATTACTATGTGTGGAAGTTTCAAGGAATTGCACCATTTCTTATAGTGCTCACAGTAGTTGATTGTAACTTTCTGGAGAAAGATGAGGCATCCTATAAAAGGTCTAAAAATGAGTTTCCCCTTTGGCCTAGCAGTCGGACTTCTGAGAATTCACCCTTGGACAATGGAGGGTTCGGAGGTTTCGTGATAAAGTAGTTTGCTGTTATTTCATCATAGCCAGAAACTGGAGACAAAGATATCACAGGGACCCAGAAGGGAAATCCATCGCATGAAAGTGAAGAGTAAACAACTGAAAACTCAATGGTACAGAAATGTCATTTCAACAAGTTAGGTGAATACAGACATTCGCAAATACTGTCTTTGGTGTTGCTCTTTTCTTTTCTTTGTTTAAAAATCTCTATCTAAATTACTACAAATAGATTGGTGCTTTTTAGTCAAACTTCCTGTGAAGTTTGGAAGTGGAAGCTGGAAGTGGTCTACACCAGGGCTTGGGGTGTTGGGGTTAGTCATTAAGATCCAGGTTAAATCAACCTGGAGAGGCCCCCACACTGAGCGCGGGTCACCGCTCACCATGGAAACCTGCATCTGCTCCTGGGACATCTAACGTGGCAGCCAGTCCCTAGTCTCATGGGCACTGAACAGCTGAAATAGCTAGTTAACCAGGGAACTTCTTTCTTTCTTGATTGCATCTAACTTTAATTTTAATAGTTACATGAAGACTAAGTATCCTTTCTGACAGCACTCATACTGCTAGCCAAGTACAAGTACACACCTATTCGTAGAAGTAGTTATCTCTGTGTATTGAACTTATGAGTGATTCTAATTTTATTAGCAAGCTTCTAATTTCTAATTATTTTAGGATGTTATAGAATATTCTTGTGCTTAGGAGAAACATTTAAAATGAAAATAAAGCAAAAGTCTAGGTCAAATGTTGATCAACTACAGCTGATGGGCTCAATGCAACCCATGGCCCATCTGATTTTGTATGCCTTAAAAACTAAGCATGCATTATGTATTTTAAACGGTTAGGGAAAAAATAAAATGCCCTGAGAATTAAATAAAATTCAAACTTCAGAAAGTATTATTGGAACCCAGCCATGCTCATTCATTTGGTGCAGTACGGCCCTACAATGGTGGAGCTCAGAAGTGGTGATAACCTTTTCAGAAAACGTTTCCCTCTTTTTGATCTGAGGTTATCAAAGGAGGAGAAGTGAATGATCATCTTATTCATCCATTCACTCATTTGCTTGGCTATACACTGAGCAATGACAATGGATTAGCACTCCTGAGGTAGGGAAGGAGGCCGAGGAGGGTTTTCAGGAGTATTTACAGCCAGGTGCTTTGCAAGCTGATTCTCAAGTAGCTTCACTGTAGACTTGTGAAGAAAACTGTCACCAGAGGCGGGAAGCCCTCTGCACAGAAGCTGCGCTGTGTTTTCCACAGCCCTGTGATTTCCTCAGAGGGGTGCTGGGCAGCAGTTGTGTTCCAGGGGGTGCTGAGTGTTTTCCAGAGGGTGCTGAGACCGAGGATGAGGCCCATGCTCTGTGCCTGCAATGAAGTCACTTCTGCAAGAGTGGTTCGGGCCAGCAAGGTCCCCACTGCATACCCTGTGAAGCGACATGCGGATGAGGGGATTGGGGTAGAGGCTGGAGGGCGCCAGCAACTTGAACAGGAAGGACCCTTGGGAGTCAGCAGCCCACTGAACAGGAGAAGAAACTAAGGACTGGCGAGGAGGAAGAAGAATGAGAATGCAGATCTTATTTCGATGTTTCTTATACCTTTAGCTCAAAGCATTATGAAGCATATTATTGAGCATATTTGGGTGTAGCCAGAAGGGGACCAGCTTTTCTCAAAACAGTGGTCCTCTGACATACACAGGACATTTGCCACCTGTCAGCCTCAGTGTCTTAATTAAAGTGTTTCCACAAGTTTTGCATCGCAAAGAATGAAGTTGGCCTCTTAAGTCCCACTGTCAACCAAAATGAACTCACAGTAGATCAGAGACCTAAATATAAGACCTAAAACTGTAAACCTCTTTGTGACTTTGGAACTGAAAACGTTTTCATAAACATGACACCAAAAGCCCAAGCAACAAAAAATAAACTGGAATATAGCAAAATTAAAAATATATAGAAGAACATGATGAAGAGTGAAAAGGCAAACCACAGAATGGATGAAAATGCTTGCAGATCACATCTGGTGAGGCTCAGACACAGAATATATAAAGAACTCTTGCAGTTCAAGAGCAAAAAGACAACTCAGTTCAAAAACAGGGGAAAAACAAAGAACGTGGTCTCTTCAAAGGTAAATAAATGATCTACACCAGTGTACAATCCCACCAACAGTAGAGAAGAGTTCCTTCCTCCCCACAGCCCTCCCAGCATTTGTTGTTGGTTGATTTTGTGATAACAGCCATTCCTTCTGGGATGAGATGGAATCTCAGCGTTGTTTTCATCTGCCTGTCTCCAACCATGATGTCAAACATTTCTTCATATGTTTCTTAGCTGCATTTACCTCTTCATCTGAAAAAATGTCTGTTCATTTCAGATGCTCATTTTTGAATTGAGTCTTTAAAATGAGGTGCTGATTTTTAAATGTTCTTTATATACTCTAGATAGTAGTCCTTCGTTTGAGAAACAGCTGGTAAAAATTCTTTCCCACATTGTAGGTTGTCTTTTTTGTTCTGTTGGTGATGTCTCTTGCTGTGCAAAAGTTTTTTTAGTAAGATGAAATTCTGGTTGTCAATACTTTCTGCCAATTCTGTGTCGTTCCCATCTTTTCCTATGCCAACGTCTTCAAGAGTTCTACCTAACCTATTTTTCAGCAGGTTTAGTGTTTGTTTCAATATGTAGGTCTCTAATCCACTTGAATTTTAGTTTGGTGTGTGGAAAAGGAGATAGATCTAGCTTTAATCTTTGGCAAGCTGTAACCCAGTTTTTCTAGCACCATTTGTTAAAGTGGCTATCGTTGAGTGTGTTTGGCTCATTTCAAAGATGAGGTGGCTTAATATATCTGGGGTTGTTTTTGAATCTTCTAGTCTATTCCACTGGTCCCCAGGGTTTGTTTTGTTTTGTTTTGTTTTGGCCAGGACCATGCTGTTTTTAACTCAGTGGCTTCGTAGTATAATTTCAAGTTGAGGATTGTGATATCCCCTGCCATGTCCTTGTTACCTAGAATTGTTTTTACTACTTAGGTCTCTTGTGGTTCTGGAATATTTTTGGATTACTTACTCTAAATCTGTGAAATATGCTGTTGGGATTTCAATTGGGATTGCTGTGAATCTATATAGTAGTTGTGGAAGTATAGCCATTTTTGATGATATCAGTTCCCTCTATTCAGGGACAAGGGATGTCTTTCCATTTTCTGACAACCTGTTTGATCTCCTTTTTCAGAATGCTGTAGTTTTCATAGTAGAGATCTTTTACTTCCTTTGTTAGATTGATTCCTAGATAATTCTTTTTTTTTTGGATGATACTGTGAAAGGAATTGATGCCCTGATTTCTCTTTCGGTGAGTCCACTGCTTGTGTGTTGGGGGAAAATGTAGCCATTTAGCAGTTTCCTGGGACAACAAGTTAAGTAGAATTTTTGTAGAGCTCCTTATGCAGAACTCCTGAGTTTCTTTACCACCAGTTCACAGGATGTTCCCCAGACATCTTGTTAAGTTTTGTGTTACTCAGTCTTGCAAACAAGATCCATCAACAAACACTGGGATGGGAATCAGGAAGAACTGCAAGGCCTGCCCCAGGAAATGCCCCGACCCACCTCTTCTGTTTTTACTCCTATGCATTGGTACTTTGTATTGGCTCTATAATAAAAGAGCTGTTGGAAGACAGCTCTTCAGTTCTCTGAGGCTGTTCTCCCTGCTGGAATTCATTGCTTAGTGCCTCATATCTTGAATTTACACTGACATTTGTGTATACAAAGATTTTGATTTCTGAGTGTTGCCCTTGTATCCAGTTATGCTACTAAATCTGGCAAGTAAATCCAGCAATCTTTTGGCTGAATTTTAGGATCTTGACAGTTTAACTTCTTCCTTACCTATCTTTATTCCTTTTATTTTTTTCTCTTATCTAGTTGCTGTGGCTAATGCTTCCAACAAAATGTATGATAGGTGATGTGAAATAGGAAGAAAATGTGCAAAAGGAAAAGGGGAAAGGGTGGCTGAGGAAAGCAAAGAAGGGAAAGAAAAGAATTCATAGTAGAAAAAAGGAAACAAAGCTTATGTATATGGGTGCAGGGAGTTTATGGAGGGCAGGAAAAGGGAAAAATGAGAATCAAGATGTGTCATGTATGGGTACAAATTCTCCATGTTGAATGTGATCATAATGTATGTATAAAATATATGAATAGTCAATTAAAAAAGTAAATTATAGGCTGGGGATTTAGCTCAGTGGTTCTGGTGTCTGTCTTGCAAGTACACGGTCCCAACTTTGATCATTGATAACCACAGACCATAATGCTGGGTATGGTGACTCACACCCAGTGACTCACACCTATAATTTCAGCACTCAGGAGGCAGAAGCAAGAGAATTGCTGTGAGTTCATGGCTTGCCTGGGCTACACAGTGAGCTCAGGGCCATCCTGAACCACAAAATCACAACCCTGTCTCACATACAAAAAATGTAAATAAATGGCCAAGAAGACCTGAAAAGGTACTTGATGCTACTTATTAGGGCCACACAAATAAAGACCACACCCACTAGGATGGTCATAGTCAGTTGAACTGATTGACTGCAAGCTGGGGATTGAACCCAAGGCCTTGGTCACGCCAGGCAAATCTCAGGCCCTGTCTTCCTATCTGTAAACTGGACAGCTATAATTGAAAGGTGGACAATAACAAGTGCTGGTGGGAGCGTGGAGATCGTGGAACCCTCATACATATCTGGGCTGGGGTGGGGGTAAAATAGTGCCACCGTGGTAGAAAGCAGGGGAGAGCTGCTCAGTGCTGGTTATACTAGTAAACAGAATCCCACTGTGATCCGTCGGTTCCACTCCAAAGGACACACCTAAAGGAATGCAGAGGAGGTGGTCAAACAAAAACTTGCTTATTCTATATTCATAGAAGCACTGCCCACAATAGTTCCGAGGTAGTAACGACCCAAGTATCCACGTGCTGAACAGAAAACAAATCTTGGTATGTTCCTACAGTGGGCATTATTTGGCCACAAGAAGTAGTACTGATACTTCCTGCAATATGGATGTGTCAGCAAAACAAATATTCTATTTATGTGAAATATCCAGAATAGACACAACCATAGAAATAGAAGGAAGATTAGGGGTTTCCGAAGGATGGAGGTGATAGGGAATGTGGAACAATGGCATAGTGTGTTAGGGTCTCTTTTTGGGGTGATAAAAAATTTCTGGAAATAGTCAGTGGCAACGATTGCACAATATTGTGCAGGTACGTAATGAAACTCAGTTGTGCTGCATAAAGACAGTTAGCTTGGAAAATTTTGTGTTATGTCCACTTTGACACAATACAAATATCTGCCATGGTGGGTCATGGGCTGAATAAAGGAAAGCAGCTTGTCCCCGGTGGGCATCCCCACATTGTCAGCTGTTGTTTTTATTAGTGTGCTAGCTGCTTACTGGTCCTTGGCATTGGGGATTTGAGGCCCCGCCCCCACAGAACTTACATTATGATGCTGGGAAGCTATCTGTCTGCCTGCCTATCTATCTATCTATCTATCTATATTGCTCATGTAACTAAGGAAGCTCAGAGGGGTGACCCATGCCTGTAATCCTAGCAGTCAGAGGCTGATGGAGTTGGGCCACAAGTTCAAGCTCAGCCAGGATGATTCAGCAACTTGACAAGACCCTGTCTCAAAGCAAAAAATTAAAAAGGACTGAGGCATAGCCCAGTGCAAAGGCCCTGGGTTCAACTCCCATCACTCAACAAAACAAAACCCAAAAAAGCTGATGATAAGTGTTCAGAAGGAATGACAAAGGAGGGGCTGGGAATTTAGCTCAGTGGTTCCCGCATCTATCTGCAAGCACAAGAACCCAGGTTCGATCCCCGCGCCCCCCCACCCATAACAACATACAATACTAGGCATGGAGACTCAGCAATCAGCACCACATACCACAGTGACGGGCGTGGTGGCTTATGCCTATAATCCTAGCACTCCAGAGGCAGAGGCAGAAGGATTGCTGTGAGGTGGGTTTGAGGTTGAGCTCAGTGCCAGCCTGAAATACAAAGCAAGACCCTATCTCCAAAAAAAAAAAGAATAACAAAGGAGACTTCCTAAACAGTGCTGGGTGGGTACACTGGATATAATGGTCTTGGGTTATGCAGAGGAAGATGGCATTTTAGCTGAGGCCCGAATGCTGAGAAGGATCCATATATGCAGTTACTTGTGCCCCTCCTGATGCATTTTGCTCTGGTGCTGGGCTCCCTGCCTCTCACTGTCCTCTTCTGAATGACGCAGTGGGACCAGAAAGCACCCCCAAGTGAGTCCTGCCTCACAGCCGCTGCGCAGATCCATCCCAGCCTTCTCGGCTGTGACCAAGAGCCCTTCAGAGCCGCCAGCTCACAGGGAGCACAGCGCTGCCATCCCCCATGGCTTGGGACAGATGTGACTGCAGGGCAACTGTGTCATCTCTTACCGCCACCCTCATGGCCTGCAGAGCTTCCTGGGGGCAGAAGTGCACAGAGTGGCCTCTGACAGCAGCCCATTATGCCGCTGGAAATGTCAGCAGTGCTGAGGTCCGGAGGCTGCTTTGGTCAGCTTGCGTGCAGCGCAGGGATGCGGAGACGCCGAGCTGGGCCTGGGCCCTGCGGCCGGAGCGGCCCTCCGTGTTCATCCTAGTTCCTCTCCCAACACAGATGGCCCTTGGCTATGATCTCCCCTAGAATTTCTCACTTTCCAGTGGAATCCAAGTGGTACATATTCAGTAGAGAGTACTTTGTATTTCCAATTTGATCTTTCTTCTGGGGAAGGGACAGTACCATCCTGTGGTGGGTGCCGGGCAGTGATAGCAGCAAGCTGAAACTTATGGTCAGAAAGTGACCTGCCCTGTGGCTGTGCCCACCCTCCAACCAGCAGAGCCCGGTGCTCCCAGCTCTCTGCAGGCCTCGTGTGCTGCCAGCTGTGTGCTAGCGTGAGCACTGTGCAGCCGTTCTGCTCCCCTTCAGGACAAGAGTTGGTGGATTGCAGGATTCCATCAACGCTGGGTCATCAGATACTTTTTTTTTTTTGAGACTAGGTTTCGCTATGTAATTCAGATTGACCTTGTACTTACTGTGCAGTCTGGGCTAGCCTTGAGCTCACAGAGGTCCTTTGGCCTCAGTTTCCCAAGCGCTGGGGTGACGGGCAGGCATCACCACACCTCACAGACCCAACTTTGTGTAAGCTGGAGGTAGGCTGGGCATCTGCAGTGGTTGTTGGTAGGGTAAGATATATTGTTTTCAAGTTCATTTCCAACTTCAGGTGCGCTGATTAGGATGTGAGCTGAGGAGGGTCTCCAGCTACGCAGCACATCTCAGGAGGTCGGGTGCCACGTGGCCCCCTTTCTCATCTTCACTGCTGGGTGGCTGCTGACATAGCTCAGTCATAGAGTGCCCGCCTACCACTCAAGGACCTGCGTTTGATATTCCACCCCCAGCACTGCACAAACAAACATACCATCTTCTCCACTGGAGCAAGTAGCAAAGGCTGTATGTCCTTTCTGAGACGTTTGAGCACCTATTTCTGACGTTGCTGGATATACAGTAGGTGCTCTATTAGTGCTCAACAGTTTTGCTCCCTGAAAAGGTCAGTGGAAGCCTGCAGCGCTCCCTGGGGAGCTGTCCAGCAGCACTCTGCTGAAACCTCACTGGGAAATGGGAATTCCCACAGTGAGATGAACATTTTCCCCTAAGACCAGCGAATCTAAGCATCTGTCTCCTTCCCATCCTCATTTTTCTTCTTTGCCTACAGTGGAAGAAAAAAAATCAGGAGGTGGGGGGGTCTTATGTCTTCAAATGCTGCAGTTATAGGGACCTGGGTTTGTGTTCTGCTGTGATAATTAAGGCTTCTATGAGTTTACAGATTCTTCAACCTCCATTCTTTTTTTTTTTTTTTTTGAGACAGGGTCTTGCTTTGTGGTTCAGGCTGGCCCTGAGCTCAGCCTCCAACTCACATCACAGCAATCCTCCTGCCTCTGCCTCCTGAGTGCTGGGATTACAGGTGTGAGCCACTATGCCCGGCACTGTGGTGAGTGGTACTGATTGCTGCTGGACATGAGTCTCCATGCTCAGTATTGTATGTGGTTAACTGGGGATCAAACCCGGGTCCTTGCGCTTTCAAGACAGGTGCCGGAACCACTGAGCTAAATCCCCAGCCCTCAACCTCCATTCTTCACCTATAAAATGAGGACAGTAATAGCGATGGCCGCACAGCAGACTTCCAGCGCTGCCAAAGGAGAGCATGTCTCAGAGCTGTAGTTTTGTGATGGAGTGACTGACAGGAGATCACAGCTCCACAGACGTTAGCTATTATGAACATTTCCGGCCTCATGGCTTGGGATCCCCAAGAAACATGACCCCGAGACAAGGATTTTGAATACTTTGTAAAAGATATCAGGAGCTCCCTATAGGTAGATATAAACTATGGTAATAAAATATAATAAGCCTCTAGCAAGTGCTTGCAGTGGACAATAAAAACTCCGTTCGTTTGGTGGATGCTGGAGCCGACACAGAAAGCTCTCTTCAGAGAAAGCAAGAGAGCTTAGCGTTTATTCAACTACCTCTGGTTGCTGGCCTGGGGCGCTCCACGCCATGCACTCCCAGCACGTGTAGCTCATGTCTTTCTGGCTAAGCAGATGACACTGCTGAAGAGAACCCCAGGCCGGTCTTGGAACGTGAAGAGTGAGCAAAGCAATAAGGAGTTCTGGGAAGGCCCTTCTCTTCCTCCTCCACCACTGACGTCATCGCCGCCATCATCACTGCCTTGGACCACGGTTCAGGATTGTTTAGATGGCGCCCGACCGAGTCTTCCTACGTCTGAGCTCACTTCTGTCACTGCGCTTGTCAATGTCATCAATTCGGTCATTCAGTTATTAATGCTGTAGCTTGTCATTCATCCATTCATTCATTTACCTGCTCTTCCTTCTTTCCTTCCCTCCTTCCTTCTTTTCTTCTCTCTTCTCCCTCCCTCCCTTCTTTCCTTTCTTCGTTTTTGAAAACTGAGGATTAAGCCCGGTGCCTTCACATTGTGCTACATTCCCCACCCCCCCCGCCAGCTTTAATTTTATTTATTTATTTATTTTTTGAGACAGAGTCTCACAGAGTTGCTTAGGCTGGGTTTGAACTCATGATCCTCGTGCTTCGGCCTCTCAAAATGCTGAAACTGTAGGCATGCACCACTCTGCCTGGCCAATCTTCCACACTGCACAGAACTCTGACGCCTGGCTCTGCACAGGCGCTGGGCTATTAAAGGCTCCATTCCATGGGTGTCTCCATCTGGCCAGGAAGCCCGCCCCTTAGGGCCAAGACCTAGATCCAACTTACCTGTAATGCCTGGTATTGAGCACAGCACCAGGCACACAGCAGGGCTTAGAAGGTGTTCTATTAAGCTGAGCAAATTAGAGGGAAGACGTTTTTTTCTTCTGTGAACTCAGCACTCCATGAGAATCCAGGAGTTATAGAAAATGAGCACTTTGAAATGCTTTTCCTACGGGAACCTTCCTGAAAATGAGTCTTGGAGGGGCTTGGAGTTTGAGAGGGGGAGCGCACTGATGCTCACGTGGTGTTCAGAGTTGAGAGGCCCCGGCTCCTGTGGCTCCTACACGAACCAGGCCCAGAGCTGCCCTGCTCCCAGGTGCGCCCCGGTGGCCCCAGCCTCCTGAGCACGGAGGGTGCCTTCTCTGAGCAGATTCAGTGCAGCGCCCGTGACATGGCTGGAAAATCGGCACGAGTCCAGAGGGGGCCCACACCTCCAAGCTGCTACGGCTGAACCCGAGGATGGAGAAGACACTGTCCCAGCACTTTCCCCTGTCTCTCAGAGGACCCTGCTGATGCCAGCCTGGCTGCAGAATGGAGGTGCCGTGACTCTAGGCTGCGATGAGAGCAGAGTGAGGCTGGTCGCGTTGTGTGGACAGCTGACGCCTTTGGGACCTGCTTCGGGATGGGGGATCTTAGAGGCTTCGGTGGAAACCACTGGCCTGGAGCAGGCTGGCCTGGCTCCTGATCTAGTGCTGCCACAAACAGACTTGGGACCTCCTGGGCGTCTTCTTCCGGAGTCTCAGTTTTCTTGATCTAGAACAAGCGGATGCTGTGAGAAGTGTGTGGCGATCGAGTAGGTGACGTAGCTGGACTTCACACTGATTTCCCAGCACCTGACTCGGGCACCGGCTGCTCTGGGGCTGGAGTGAGGACCCCTGGTTCAAAGGGCCTCAAAGTCACATGACAGCTCACACGAGACAGAGCCGTTGCACACAAGTGAGGAGTGAGCAGGATGATCATTACCCAGTTCAGTGGGTAGCAACAGGCTACATCTGGCTAAAGTCCAAACTCACTGACTGGTCTTCCACTCCTAGGCTAGCCTTGACCTTTGATCTCTCCAAGTCTCCGGTTCTTCCTCTGCAGAATGGCTGGTAAGAAGGGCGGTGGTGACCATCAAGAGAGGTAAAGCCAGCATCGTGCCCAGGTCTGGAACCGACCTGGCTTGTGTGAACAGCCAGAACCACAGGCGGTTCGTGGGAGGCCCCACCCTACCTCTTGCCTTGAACTCAGAACTCCTCCCCAGCTGGCTGCCTGCCCCCAGGACACCCAGGTGAGCGTTGTCATGGAAACCTTTCAGGGACAGTGCACTAAGAGGTTGGCTGATTGTTTTCCCCTCTCCAAAATAACCCTCCTGTCAGTCAAGTAACACTTAAGCAACGTGATTAGACAGGTGGGATTGTTTTACTGTCATTAACTGTTGAGCGAGGCACTTACCTGGGGAATTTCCATCCCTCCTGAGAGGCTGCGAAGAGAAAATGCAATGGTGGATAATGACTGTGAGGATGACAGGGACGATGACGGCTACCGTCTCTTTCCCCTCCGCCGGTTTGTGTGTTAAGGGCGCACACTCAGGAGAACGTGTAGCCCCGAGAAGGAAGTAGCATTTTATAGGCGAGGACGGGGTGCTAGGAGAGGGGAGTGTGAGGCCGGTTTGAGTCTAGATGCCACGTGCTGGTGCCTGGTCCCAGCACCCAAAACGTCAGCTTCCGTGGTGCCTTCTGAAGCTGGGAACTCCACCAGCTGCCCACTCACTGTGTCCACTTTGGAGCTTGGCTCCTTCCTGGCTCAGGTATCAAGTTCCAAAGACAGGCTCCTGCGTGGCTGCAAAGCCCATGGATTCCTGAGGCTAGAGGAAGGAAGGATACGGCAGTGACCACATCTTCACCCTCTCGGGCCAAACTGCGCACTCAGGAGAGCAGGGCTCAGTCTCCTATCTACACAGCTCTGGGTGCAAGGAAATCCCTGGGCTTGGAATATACTCTGGCTACTTTTTTGCAGTACCGGTGATTGAACTCGGGCCCCTTGTGTTGGCAGGGTAAGGTACCACTTGAGCTAAATCCCCAGATCTAACCCTGACTACTTGTGAGCCCTGTGACCTCGGGTGACCTCCATCAGCCTCTGAGGCTTAGCTTTAAAATGGGTACAGTTGTTAATGCTGGTTAGATCAATAGACATGGATTTGATCTGAATTAGGGGTTTTCTGGGTACTAATGGGTCACTTATGATAGACAGCACATCAATTTGAGTCTCTCGAGAGTCACTAGGGTTTTTCACTTTGGAGTGGCTGCCATCGCCAAGGGGACCAGAGCCTGGATTCCTTCCAGAGGCCTCGCGCCATAGATTCATGAGGCTAGAGCGCCACCGTGTGGCGGATTCTGAGGGAAACAGCAGGGACGTAGGCTACCCAAGGAGGGCGCTGCTCTCTGCCGGCCCTGGGCTGTGAAGGGGGAGAAAATGAGAAAGGGAAGTCAGGAACCGCTTTGTGCAGGTGCTCACCACTTGGCTGGCGAGCGTGAGGACCCTGGGAACTCCGAGCTGTGGCCTGTCCTCCGCCCCTCGGCACAGCTGCTGCCCTCGCCCTTCCTGACACCTCCTACAGGAGCAGCCCTGATAGGGCTCAAATTTCCGCCCTTGCATGGATCAACACTGCCAAGAGTAGAGTTCTCAAACCATTAACATGTAAGTCCCTCAAAACTGATTCCAGATAGTGAGCAAATGTCACAGTCTCATTTACTTTACTCCGGAGGGACTAGATGGGAAGTCAAGGCTGGTTCACAAAAAACCCCACGGAAAAACAGCATTTCTAATGGGAAATGACGGATATGCTGAGACACAGTCGTCTCATGAGACTAAATTTAGGGTAAAACACTACCTGTTGAGGAGAGACAGGAGTCAGGCTGACACTGCAGGCAAAGCTATCCCCAGCATCTACCAGCTCAAAGTCACTGCCTTCATGACCCTGGCTGTTACCTGCTTCCCACGCACAGCATATTCCCTCAGTATTGTACATGAATGCACTCTATAAAAATACTGAGTTAGCCAGGCGCAGTGGCATCTGCTTATAATTCGAGCTGCGTGCGAGGCTGAGACAGGAGGGTCACAAGTCTGAAGCCAGCGGGGCAACTTAGTGAGACCCTTTCACAAATGAAACATGAAAAGAGCTGGGAGTGCAGCTCAGGGGTAGAGTAGCCTTGAGCTCAGTCCCCACGACTACCAAACAAAAGTTATTGGTTCAGCTTCAGCCAAGCAATGAGAGCCTCCATGTTTCTCGTTGGTGACTACGAGCCACAGTAGTCCCCACTGGAGTACACGGAAGAGGCCATGATGGTGCAGTCTGCTGGGGGACCCTCCTCACAGAGAAGCCTTCTTCCCCATCTTCCCCTGGGGGAAGGGCTTCCTCGGGTTCCTGGGGGTTTCGGCCAGCTGCTCCTGCTGGGGTCTCTGAGCCTCCCTACCTCTTCCTAGCCTGGAGACTGTTTCCGCAGGTGCAGAGCAGCTTCCGGTACAAGCTCACCATGGACCCCCACCCCATTCTGCACTCACCGCAGCCTCCGTGACTGGCTCTGCAGCTGGCCCTGTGCCCTCCTGGTGTGGGGGTGGAGGACAGGTAATAAAGGGCCTTCAGACACAGGGGGAGGAAGCTTTAGGAAGCTGGGGTGGAGCGAGAGGATGTGTTCAGTGCGCCATCTGAGCCAGAAAGCTGAGCACCACCCTCAGCGCCTCCTCTTTCTGTGTCCCCAGGTGCCTCAGAAATGGACCTGGGACCTCACCTGGCTGGGCCGGGGTGCGAGGGGATGCATGGCTTTTGGTTGGAACAGCACCCGGACGGCACTGGTGCTGACTTAGAACTGCGCCTCCTGGTGGTGCCGCGGGCAGGCTCACCCTCCCACCCGGAGGTGGCCCCTCAGAGACAGGGGTGCTGTGCTTCTCTGGGGGCTGAGTCGGTCTCCAGTGAGTGACTTTGGGTAGTCCCTCCTCCTCCAGACTGGCTCTCGTGACTTGCATCTGAAGGACTGACCAGGACAAGTGTGGAGTGCTGCTTGTGAGATCGGGTTATAAAGACTGGCTCTTGTGGGTCTCCTTTTGTGCCTGTTCTGATAATGGTGTTGTCACCTCCTGGCTTCTCAGAAGTCCTGCAGAGGTCCATGTGACAGGAAGGTGAAGGAATTCTCTAGTCCGCAGCTGGTGAGGAGCCGAGCCCTGAAGTGGTCACCCCGGCCGAGCCTTCGGATGAGACAGCAACACTATTGGGTATCTATGGGGCCTCCTGACAGCCCTTGGGGCACGCTTTTTTGTACCTCGCTCTGGGTGAACCAGATTCCAGACTCTAAAAACTGTGAGACAGTCAATTCTTGATACCTTAAGCCTCCAAGTCTTGGAGGTTTTTCACTCAGAATAGAGATGGCTAAGTTCTCAAGCGCCCCACAGAAGATGGGCTTATGTTAGAATCTTCTATTTAGTGGAAGAGGACGTAGCAGGCCTGAGTCTCCCTCCTCCACTTTCTTTGTAGTGGCTGGACGGACAGGCACCTTTAGTTTGCTGCCAGACCTCTCAGCACTCTGTGCAGGGCTATAACTGTGGATGGGACGCACTAGGGGAGGGGCTTCAGCCTTTAGCAGAGTCTGAGGCCATAGTCTCCTGGGCTTGGACCCACCAGACTCCCGGTAAGGAAACCAGACAACCTGAAGTTCAGACGGGGCTGGCGCCTGCTGTCTTGTGCAGGCCAGTGAGGGCGAGCCTTCGGGAGCTCTGGACGACACCGAGCCGGCTGCAGCACGCGTGCCCCAGCTTTGCTGCTGTTCTGCTCTCTGGGCCTCCGTGGAGTACGGGATCCCACACGAGGACCTGCTCTCCCTCCAGACTCTTTCTCTAGGTCTTTCTAGAATCTTTGGGCCAAGATTGATTTTACTGTTATAAATTAGGGATAGAGCTACATTTCATTTTGGGAGGCTGGACTCACTTGGTTTTCACTGGCTCTTGGTACATGGTAGCTTTTGGAGTATAAGGATGTATTAAAGTTTCTTTTATTTTTATTGTCAAAAAAACCACTGGTTGTAAAAGTTTTTTTTTTTTTTTTTGTACCAGGATTAAACTCAGGACCTTGCACTTGCAACGCAGAAGCAGTGAAATTCCTGGCCCCAAAGCAACTGTTTATAGAAACAAAATGTATGCACACAGCATTAAGGATGAAGTTACCAATTTTCCCTTTTTAGTCTAATGCCCTAGGATTAGTCAAAATTTAGGGGTGTGGTACATTGGCAGGTGTGGTGGTATGTGGCTGTAATCCCAGCATTAGGGAAGCTGAGACAGGCAGATTACTGTGGATTTGAGGCCAGCCTGGGCTACATGAGGAGTTCAAGGCCAACCTGAGTTTATATCTTGAGACTCCGTCTCAAAAAATTATATAGCACGTAAGTGTCCTCGTGCCTGTGAAGTGCTGTGCATGAGTTATGCCACAGGGGGCAAATTTCTTTTTTTTTTTTTTTTGAGACAGGGTCTCACTTTGTGGTTCAGGCTGGCCCTGAGCTCAGCCTCCAACTCACATCACAGCAATCCTCCTGCCTCTGCCTCCCGAGTGCTGGGATGACAGGCGTGAGCCACCACGCCCGGCACTGTGGTATGTGGTACTGGTTGCTGCTGGGTGTGGGTCTCCACACTCAGTATTGTATATGGCTGACTCCTTATTCATATGTTTGTGCACTGCATCTCATCTGGCCTAGTCTCTGTCCCCTGCCATAATCCCTGGGGCAATAATGTCTCTTCCCTCCCTTTGCCCACGCCTCCCATCCAATAACTGCCTTGCAGGGCTAACTCTCCCTGACCACCAGACTGGTTTGGTGAGAGTCAGGTGCCCTGTCGGCAAGAGGTCAGGCTGGCCTCAGAGCCCAGGCACTGTCACTACCCGAACCCACGGCAGTCTGAGGTGCGACCTCGACCCCTAACTGTGGAATGCTAAGCCACCAGGGAGGGGCTGTTTTGACCTGTTTGGCGTTATGGGAGTTATATACTCTGCAGCAAAATAAGCAGCTTCGGGAACTTACAGCCCAACAGCCCTCAACATTCTTTCCTGTGACGAGTGTGTCCCGTGACCCCACGCCTGATGCGTGTCTCACCGTGAGGGTGTCAGACATGGCTGCCCAGGGTGGGCCAGGAACACTCGGCCCTACCTTGTCCTCACCCTTATAAAGACGCTGCCTTCCCCAGCAGCACGAGCTCCTGGGAACTCGCTGGCTATTTCCTGCTGTGCATTCGATATACTTCCTCTTTCCTTGCTCTGGTCTTGATAAATTCTTTTCCTCCAGACGCTGTCTCCCGTGACATGTTAGTGTTAGGTCGGACACGGAGCACCGTCCTTTGTGGCCTCTGAAATTGCCAGCGCCATCAGGTTGACGTGCCCATCTCTTTGTAGAGAGATGAGAACTAATATCAGTGAGTGACTATCTGTGGATTTAGGAACTGCCATCTGGACGACCAGCGTGGCTGGACAGAATCACTGACCAATGCGGAGAAGCAAAGGGACTGGCACTTGCCGTGGGCCACTGTACTGAGCCCTGGGAGGGCTCCCCTGCTGGAGCTGGGGTCCCCGGATGGAGCAGATTCCGCTCCCACATCTCCCTCACTTTGAGTCTGGAAGGAAGCAGACAGCAGACACAGCAGCATCAGCCCTTGGGGGGATCAGCTCCCCGCCACAGCTCATTGGTCTTCATACGGCGACTGCAGCCTACAGCCAAGATGCAGGGGGGTCATTGGGCACGAAGTAGCCAGCACTGCCCCCACTCAGGTCCCCAGGCTAGGTCATTTCCATGTGAGGACTTCACTGCATGTGGCAGACACATCCCACTGTTACCAGCTCGGATCTGAAGAACAGACTCTGAGGTCACTGCCTCCACCGACCAGCGGCTACCAGGTGCCTGCGGGTGCCGGGTTGGGGTGGAGAAGACTGGCCTGTCCCCCAGGGCCTCCTAGGTCCTCTACAGTGGCTTTGCGGTGCAACACACCGCCTGATATTGAAGTCAGCCTGTTCAATTTGACTTTTCAAATTTATTCTTTCTCAGGGATTCCTTCAGGATGGGGTAACATTTTAGTTACAGAGACAGGGAGAGATTGCTCATGATGATTTCTGCAGCAGGCAACAATGCTAGACGTGCAAAGCTCAGGAATCCCCAGGCCGAGGGTGTGTGTGTAGAAAATGCTCCCACACGGAAGGTCTCTGGGATAGGACGCTCTCTGCAGGCTGCTGCAAAATCCCCAGGGCAGGCACCTCACAGGGGTCATCAGAACAACCTCCACAGACAAGCTGGGAAAAAGGGGGCCTTACTGTTTTACAGGTGAGCAAATTGGGTGGCAAATTGGAGGCGAGGTCACTTGTCTGGGGTTGTCTGGTACCCGGCACAGGAGGGAAGTGAACCCGGGTGTGTCCAACTCGAGTTGGCAACCTTAGCACCGAGTGGCATGCTGGGCCTGGGACCAGTGCGGTGGCAGCAGCCAGCATGTGTCCAATGGCAGCAGCCGCTGGCCCCTTAGGGTGACCCTGAGGTGACATCTGCATGCTCTCTGTCCCCAAGTGGCTCACGCACAGAAGTCTGAGAAGTGCCGGGGTGACAGCATCAGTATTTGTTGGTTTAAACAAATCTTTTCTATGCAGGTTACAGCTGAACAACCACGTCTCCTCCTCGGGCCGTATATTTCTCTGAAAGTGTCAGAATGTGTCAGAAAGAAAATTGAGTCCAATGGCTGGGTTAATTATCCAGCAGAACATCTCGATGGTTTGATGCTTCTGAAATATCACCGCCAAACAAGCACTCGCAGAGGCTCACGTGGGGCCGTGAAACGTGGTGATAAGGGCGCACTTCAGCTTGGAAGTGAACATCTGATGGCGCTTTGAGTTATGGTGGATCAAGATTAATTCCGGGCTCCACTTAGAAGAGGCTTTCAGGCCGAGTGGTTTAGACATAAAAGCAGTTTGCCCTAATGCGCCAGGTGAAAGTGGTGACAACTCTATTGCCCGGTGCCAATTACATTTATGGGCTTGTCCCCAGGAGTGCTGGGAAAATGTCACCGTCTGGGCTGAGGCATGGCCAGCTGGGGGCTCTGTCTGGCGGCGGTTTGGAAGACTCGTTATGAATGCATCGCAACTCGATCCACAGCCTGGCTCCTGACAGCGTGGCCACCAGGGAGGGGCTCTCGCAGGGACTTTAGGGAACAGGAGTAGAGCCAGTGCCGCCAGAAGGACCGCTGGGCCTGGTCAGAGTAGAGTGCTGACTCGGTGGGCCCCGGTGCTGCCCCAGGAGACCGGGAAGTCAGGCCGATCTGCGGGTTGTGCAAAGGCACTTTCTCTGCCTCGACACCCCCGCCCCTCCGGGTTGGACCGTTCTCTACTGTGGGAGTGTCCTACACTATGACGCATAGCAGCATCCTGTCCTCACCCACGGGTGCCAGGAGCTGTTTCTCTTACTAGTAACAATCAGAAATGTCTCCAGACACCGTCCTAGGCCCCTGGAGACAAAATCACCCACAACTAGGGAACACTGTTCTAACTGATAATTTATATTTATAAATCATACCTATTTTGTGCTAGATGATATGCCAGTTATATGGGAATGTTTCAGACAAACAAGGTCCCTGACTCCAAGAATTTTTTCTTTAGAACCTTAATTTTCTCAACTGTAAAATGGGTACAGTGATCTGTTGGGAAGATAAAATGAGCTTAAGTCTTGCAAACACCTGGATCCACACGTGAGGAGACCAACCAGGGAGATGGGCAGAAGTGAGTGTGGGCAGGGACACGGGCAGGACGTCTGGGCTCTGAGGGCTGGTGGGGAGGGCATCTAGTGGTGACAGCATGCGGCAGGAGCAAGGCAGGCAGGGCCAGCGGCGGGGGGGAAGATGGGGTTGAAACCAGGGGAGAAGAGTAGAACAGGGACACAGATGTCAGGGAAGGACGGGGAAAGGGAGAAACAGGCAAAGACAAAGGTGGAGAGACAGACAGGACTGTGAGACACCAGTCAGACAGGGAGCTGGGGAGGGAGCCAGCCCTGGCCCACGGGAAGTGCCCACGAGGGGGGGTGAGTGCAGGGTGGGTTGGCTGCCTGCCAGGGCAGCCTCCTATGTCTGGCCTAAACTCATGCGATTTTAACTTTTTTTTTTTTTTGTAGTACTGGGGACTGAACTTATGACCTTGGGTTTGCAAGGCAGGCAGTGGCGCTACTGAGCTAAGTCCCCAGCACTCTGATTGTAGTTATAAAGGGTTAGAATTGAGAAAAAAAAAACCCCACCTGCTACTTCAGCCCACTCTTTGGCACAGGGTTCGCCCTGGAGGGACAGAGCGGGGCTCACCCTGGAAGGAAATGAGGCGCTTGTGCCAAGTGGTTATTACAGCGGTGGTGGTGACAGTATCCCAGACCTCTGGGGACAGTAGAGCGAGTGCACACTCTGAACAGCCGGCCAGCCCCAGGGATGGTCACGCAGCGGGAATGCGCTGCAGGGGAACCACGTCGGGATGGTCTGCTCAGCCTGGCCGGGGCCGCGTCAGAAACACCCCGGGCACCAGGTTAGAGCCACGGGCTGTGCAGGCTGCTGTGTGGAGGCCCCGTCTGGGGCGGTACCATTATTCTTGGGCCGATGCTGGGAGGCAGCGACAGGCTCTGAAAACTATCTTGGGTCACGGAAGGCAAATACTTACCGAGCTTTGGAAATGACAGTATCTCGAGTGCAAGACTTGGCTGAACTGCTGGCTTTATTAGAAACACATTACGCAAACAGTCAAGAGGCTGTGTGGCACGAAGGCGATGGGTCACGCGTGGGTTCGGCAACGATCTTCCAGAGCTCCTGCAACAGAGGAGGGACAGGCTCCTAAGGCCCACAGGACCCCCGCAGCTCAGGACGGGAATCTAGCCAGAAGGGGCTTGGAGGGACAGAAAACCAGGGCAGCAATCAGGGCACGATTGCTGAACTTATGACCTTGGGTTTTATGACCTTGACCTTTATGACCTTGGGAGTTTCCTGCTCCTCGGAGGCTCTGGGCTGTCCCTGCCCCCGCAATTTCAGTGACAGAGGTGCGTGAAGAGTCAAGCAGCAGCTGAAGGGGGTATCAGGATATCACGATTAAAGGAACCGGGGGAATCACGGCAAGTCGCCACCGTCTATCCCTTCTGGGGGCTCTTGGCCACCGTGCTCTGCGGTAGCTGCATTTTATAAGGAGCTGTTTCCTAGGAGTTGCAGAAATACACACACACACCCGGTTCTCAGCAGTGACCCTGGCCCTCACCAGTATGGCCTCTGTCTGACAGGCACCTAGAACTGTCTGATGGGACCATAAGTGGGTGTGGCCTGAGGGGTCAAGGTGACCGGTGGACGGGCCCAGAGGACCCCAAGCACCACCCAGAAGCCACACAAGTTCGGGTCTGTGTCTGTGAGAGAAGCAGCACTGGGGCAGAGCCGGCTGCGTGTCAGTCCTGTGCCTCCCCACTCCTCCTCTGAAGGGGCCCGGGTCTCCACAGAGTGGGAGAAAGCGGCTAACAGACAGAAGAGAAGGAGGTAACACTGCTTCCTTGGGCTCCTGGGAACTCAGCTCGTGGGCTAATTGTGACTTTTCAAATGTCTCCTAAACACGGCTCGAAAGCTGTCACAGGAGGTGATGTGCTGAGGAATGAAGTCTGCGCTCAGCCCCTTCCTGGCTGGAAGGCGAGCCCCGTCTCAGCCACTTGCAGGAGCGCTGAACAAGACAGAGGACATGGGCGCTTTGCTTAGCGTGGCGCCCAGCATGTGTCGGCTGTCGCTCTAGCACGACTCTCAGCGGCCTGGTGTGTGGAGGTCACAGAGGCGAGACAGGCCTTCTGGTCTGTTTCCGTAGGCAGCCTCTACCCCATTTCCCATCCCTATGACACCTGCTGCTCTTCCGCTTCCTCTGGGTCCTCACCTCCTCCAACCCGAGGCAGCCGCTTCCTGCCAGAGCCACCCAGAGGGCCTCGGCCGGCAGGAGGACCTACCAGCTGCCGGATGCGCTCGTAAATGAGCAGCTGCGGGAAGGAGGCCTCTACTGGCTCCACCATGAAGCGCAGCTGGCCATCGGACAGCTTCTCCAGTGCGTGCAGGGAGGAACGGAAGTGATCATAGGCTTCGCACGTGACCTCCAGGTGTCTCAAGGTGAAGTTGAGCCTGCGAACCAACCAGTAGATATACAAACTACTGTCACTCCTAGGAGGGACTGGTGTCCTCACGGCTCGCTACTTGTTCCTCGCTGACCTCACTTCCTGTGGGTGGACTTTAACTCAGCCCCTACTATACTTCCTAGGCAGTTGAGACAACTATTTCTTTTCTTTTTTTTTTAGGTTTTTTGAGACAGGGTCTTGCTTTTTTTTGTAGTTCAGTCTGGCCCTGAGCTCAGCCTCAAACTCACATCACAGCAATCCTCCTGCCTCTGCCTCCCGAGTGCTGGGATGACAGGTGTGAGCCACCACGCCCGGCACTGTGGTATGTGGTACTGATTGCTGCTGGGGTGAGTTTCCATGCCCAGTATTGTTATGTGGTCACTGGGGATTGAACCCGGGCCCATGCGCTTACAAGACAGGCACCAGAACCACTGAGCTAAATCCCTGGCCCTGAGACAACTATTTCTTAAAGCTGTACAAGAGTGTGGGAGGTACAAATGGTTACATCCACTTTAGAGATGTGGAAACTGAGGCTCAGAAAGCTGTTGCACCCATAGAAAGATAAAGCTAGCACTGCCTCTTCAGAGCTGCAAGTTGGCAGGAAGGCAGACTGGCACCGGCCTCTTTGACTCCTGCAGGTTGGCACAGAACCACTGGCACAGAACCTTCGTGGAGCTGCCCTAGAACCGGGTGTGGGGTGAACGGTGGAGGCGGAGGAGCAGAGCCTGCTAAGGGCGCAGGAGACGGGACACATTCCTAGGAAGCTGGTGCACTGTGGAGATGGAGGAGGTGGGGGGGCATCAGGATGGGTCTCCCCACGCAGACGTTTGCACCTATCAATGCCTGAGTCTGCAAGGAGATCTGACCTGCATTCTAAGCTCCTTGCCTCATTCATTTTTCCTTCTCAATCTTTTATTTCAAAAAAAATTGAACACGAGGAAGCAGCAGGGCCAGTAAATTAACTGCTATGAACTCATCATTCCGAGTCAGCCGCTGCCACCCCGGCTCGTCCTGAGTCCCTCGCGGACTTCTCCCCTTTCAGAGCCAACTGTCCAGCGCTTCAGTGTTTCCCTAGAAATACATCAGTGTGCATCTCACAAAGGCACGCTCTTCACCCAAGACAAATTTAACCGCAATTTTTAACATCACTTACGTATTGCTCAACTTTCCCTGACTGTCCTCGTTTTGCCCTTTGTAGCCTGTAAAGTCAGACTCCAAATGAGTCCTCTGTGCTGCCATGAACGAAACCTTCGGTGCGATCGGTACGATCCACACTGCAGTGGACACATGAGAACATCTGGCTTTGAACCAAAACACAGCACAGAAGAGGTGGAGCTGGGCTATGTGACATTCAGCACATGGCCTGACCCAGAGGAGCGGGGACAGCTCGAGGGAAAATGCTCCTCCACAGACACACTCTGCCCTGGGTTTGGTACTGGACACTGGAAGTTCATTTTTAGGTTTTGTGAAAGAAAAGTTTATTTTCTTTAGGAAAAAAAACACAGGTGATGCTGACAGCTGCTACGACAACAGTATGTGTCAAAGCCACCAGCAACAGCCCCGCAGCAGCCGGGTCCCTCATCTGCCACCATGTGGCCAAGCCAGACAGCGTGCAAGTGGGCAGTCACGGCCAGAGGACGTGCAGTGCGGCTCACGAGGCAGCAGGGCTGGAGCGGCCTGCGCACCTGGGGGCTCGGAGCAGCGGCGCAGCACAGCTCACCTCTTCTCCACGGACAGCAGGGCCGTGCACGCGTTCTTGAGCTTGCGCACGAGCCGGCACAGTGTGCGAAAGAGCGCGGTGGTCAGGTCGTCGTCATAGAACACTGTGGAGGGCACACACGGTGTCAGTGCCCTCTGCTCACAGGGCCATCGGGATGCCAAGGAGTGGCTCACGGCACCACGGCAGCAGCGGCTGAGGCAGACTGTTCTGGAAGGGACTCTCTAGATGGCAGAGGGCTCAGAGAAGGGCGGGGACAGTGCACTGCGCCCGTAAGGACAGGACGCTCTGTCCGTGGGGACTTCCTTACCTTCGGCCGCGAACAGCACGGTGGTGTGGTCATAGAGGTCAGAGATGTCCTCTTCCGACCAGCTGAAGGGGACCTCAGGATCTGTACATGAGAGGACGCTGTGGCCACCAGCTCCCCCAAGACTGGCCCAGAGGTTTCAGGACAGGGGAAAAGGACGGAGGGAGCTTGGCATGGTGCACACGGCCAGGCAGGTGTGCACGGATTAAGGACACAGCGACTGTGGGGACAGCCGCACTGTGAGGACCGCCCTGCTCGCTGGTGAGATGCCAGCCTCACCCTCAGCTCTGGCAGAATGTCATCTGTGCTGCGGTCCCAACCTCTCCTGCCCCCACCAACTTGCTGTGTGACCTGCGGATGTGTGCTGTGCCTCTCTGGGTTTTAGTTTTGTGTTTATAGAAAGGGCTTGAGCTGTTGCTCAGCAATGGAGTGCTTGCCTAGCATGCTGAGGCCCCAGGTTCCATCCTCAGCACCATTAACAACAACAAAAAACCAGGCATCGTGGCACATGCCTGTAACCCTGGCCCCTGGGAGGCTGAGGCAGGAGGACCATCTGAACTTGATACCAGCTTGGGCTACAAAGTGAGTTCAAGGCCAACCTAAACTAAGAGAGACCCTGTCTCAAAAAACAGGGCCATCACCAGACAAAACACAATACGGCCTAATACTACTTCCCTCCTAGCGCTGCTGGGAAGGTGAAGGGGCCTAGAGTATGCGAGGCGCTTGGGAGTGGCGGGTATTCGCCATGTTTTCTGCTCTCGCCTCTGACGGGGAGGAAACAGCCTCTCGAGGAGCAAGCATCCAGGTGTGAAGCAGTTTGCAGGAAACGTGGGAAACCCTGCCACCAAGGGAGCTTCTCCTGGGAACATGAGCGGGAAGCTGCTAAATACAGCAGAAACGTACCTGTGCACAGGTTGTCCTTCAGCCAGTCCAGCTCCCTGACCTTCACGACGCCACCTGCAAAAGTGAAAACGAACGGAACTCACAACAGTCCCTGTAACCGAGGAAATCAGCTTTCACACTGTACGCCAAGGTCCACCCAGCCACCTCTCCGGCTCATCCTGCGTCGATCTGCCCACTCTTAAGCCTTCTGTCCCTGTGCTCCATGAGTGCCAAGTGTCAGGGACGGTGCCCGACATGGGACACAAAATGTCTCAGTCCTGGTTTGGATCCGTGAGGACACAGAAGGGGAGACTGGCAAGTAACAGATGCCATGAGACAGCGCGGCTGGGGCAGTGCTGGAGAGGGGACTCGGGTCAAGTAGGGGCCTGTGCACAGCATGGGATGGCACACAGTGGCACCTCCGTCTCCACTGGTGCCCCCCGCACATTCCATGTTACTGCCGGGCAGGGATGGCGGAGACCAGGTTAGCTGGCTGTCTTCACAGGCGTTAAAATGCGGCGTCACAAGCATCTTCTGGCGGCCAGGAGGAACTCTGGGAGGGGTGAGGGGAGGAAGAGCTCTGGCCGGGGGAGCAGCCAGGGCAGAAACCCCAGGAAAGTGCCTTCAGAGAGGCCCAAAGGTGCTGGGGGGTTAGTGAGGCTGTGAGTACACAGGGACGTGCACGGGACAAGAGCCAGGCCTCGCAGTCGACAGGTGGACATGGAGTGAGTCCTGGAGCTGCGTGCAATAGGGGCTGCTGAGGGTCCGAGTCCTGCAGGGCTGAGACCCTGTGTGGAGGAGAAAGTCCACAGGGCTGTCCCGGCCAGAGGTCGCCACTGTCACGCGCCATATACATTCACTCTCACAAGCTGCGTGGGACCGGACAGTCAGGTGGTGGTGGGGGGAACAGAGGGACAGGCAGAGCTGGTACAGGCATCCCTGGTCAGCTGTCAGATGTGGCAGGGAAGTGGGCAGCAGTGAGCCCGGGAGGTGAGAAGGTCTAGCAAGAGACTATCCACAGCCCACGGGCGGGTCTCCCGGGTGGGGAGGAGTCGGCATCTCCGAAAGGCCCCTCTGAGGCTGCACCGAGGACAGTCTGGGCAGGGCAAGCACGGAACTGGGACACCAGCTGGGGACTGGGAGCCGCTGCCAGCCACCAGGCGGAGGGAGCTGCGGGGATGTGGCGGTGGAGTGTGGAGGTGACACAAGCACAGTCACGTCAAGCCAAGCCAGCGCCAGCTCCCTCCATTCACCTGGTGCAGAGGGAAGCAGGTGGGATCCCACCAGCTCATGTCACAGACCTGGTTGTCCCTCCTGCTTGCCAAACACAAATCTCCCTTGCTGCTGGGCCTCACCTCCCGCGGCAGCCAGGTGGCTGTTGAGGGCAACATTTCGCTGGCACATGGCCAGGAGGTCTGCACCGACATCTGCAACGACAGTGGGCACGTCAGGTGTGCTGGTGGTCAGTGTGCTCTCTCTGGGGCTTTGGCTGCACAGCTGCTCCCTCTGGCAGGACTGTAGGGGCCTGGGTCATGCCCCTCCGTATGAGTCCTGGTGTCAAAACGAAGACGTGCACCACAGGCCCTTTCCAGTGATTCCCTCCCCATGCAGCATAGATTCCCGTCCTAGGGGGACAGACCACATTCTAAAAGGCTGAAGAAAAGGAACCCAGCATCTCTCAAGTACACATATGAAAAACGCATCGCGCAGAGCCTTGGGAGTGCGTATCAGGATTCTTGAGCAAGTGCCATGACCCGTGAGGGCAAGAGCTGGCAGGGTCTAAAATGCAGTGCCCGGGGCCAGTGGCTTGGTTCTTGTGTTCACAGCTGGATCCCTGGCATCTCGAGGTGTCTGGGGCACCCAGGAGTGCTGGACAAATGGCATACTGATGAATAAATCTGTGGGTAGTAACATTATGAGTCATTTCATTTACCTTTTTAAATATACTTTTCAGAGAACAGGCAAAACTTCTGCAAGAAGTGATAAACCTGAACTGGAGGCCTCAGTGATTTCCTGTAAGGTTTGCTCTTTCTTGGGGTGAGTGTTGATGGGAAGTGTACGCTTGTGACGTGCTGCACTCTGTGGTTCCTGGGCAATTACCATGGCCACTTACTGGCCAGAGCGCAGGGCCCTAGCTCATGTTCCACGCTCTGTGTGCTGTGTAGGCCCCGCCCCTCAGCCCGGGCCATTGCCTCATTACCTGTACAGTACACGGTCCGTGCCATGGTGGCTGCCACGATGCTGGCAAGCCCTGTGCCAGCCCCGAGCTCTAGCACAGTGCGTCCCTGGAAGAGGTCCCGCCGGAACAGGATGTAGTCTGCCAGGAGCAGGGCACCCTGCCATACCTGGAAGGAGAGGACAGAGGTGTCAGGAGGCTCTGGAAAGAGCATCTGGGGCCAAGGGCAGCAGATAGGACATACCCACCTGCTTGCCAACATCCTCCAGGGGCGTGGCCATGGTGTGCTCTAGACAGAGACCGAGAGAAACGCCTTGTGAAAATGGTCCAAATGGAGGAGCGCTGATGTGGCAGGGCGGGTGCTCAGGAGGGGGCAGGAGCTTGGCCACGCTCAAGGGGGGAGCGGTGTCTCGACGTCACCGGGAGCCCGGGCACAAGGCCCCTGGGGTTGCAACAGGTCCAGACCCAGACTAATGACACGCATGTACCGCACCACACTTTACCTTCACTAACTGCAATTTTATAACTTATTCCCAAATATTTTCTTAGACTTGGAACCACAGTAGAAGTGAACAACATAACCTCATTCTATTCCTTTTTAAAAAAGTTAATGAGTAAGTGTAGGTATTCCCAGGTGCAAAATATATCAGGCTAAAGTCTGGTGTGGTGGGGGAAGGAAACAGAAAGACGAGAGCAAGGAGGAAAAGGGACAACTCGAGAGCTTTGTGCCACAGGATCACAGCTGCTGCAGGACCTGAGGTGGGATCGAAGCTGGGGGGGTTGTTAATGGCAGTGAGGTTAGGACAGCACGGGTGCGGGCCCCACAGCGTCAGCCTCGCACACACAGACCTGCAGGTGTACAGAACAAAGGAACACGGACTCCTGCACCCTCCTGGTCCTTCTGGCTCCCACAAGCTCTGGGGTGAGCCCCTCACTGTGCTGATGGGCCAGGTGTTCAGAATGGGTGCTGTTCCCCATGGCAGTCAGGACGCAGACAACAGCCCTGACCCTGGGCTGGGCGGGGGAGTCCAAGGGGCAAGCCCTGTCACTGTTCTGAGGCTGCTTTGGGACAAGTATGACCAAGGATTCCAGCCTCATGTGCAGAATGGAGCGTGTAGCCCCTGTAAAAAGTGACTCACACCCTCCCTGTCCACCAGCCCTGTGGGGCTTGACAACATGATTTGGAAGTCTCCAAATCTGCTTCCAGAAGGATGGTAGGACAGTGTGGAGGCCTAACAGGCAGCCACCTGCTTAGAAACCCGAGCAGAAAAACATCCACACCGCCGACTGCTGCATCCCCCCTCCCCCCGAACGGGACAGGCTGGGTGCCTCCGAGCTGGCCTGAGGACCACACTCGAGCTAGGCTGTCCCCACTTACAGATGCAAGCAGGGAGACCCAGGCTCAGCCACAGGGCTCGAGAGAGAGCCGGGCTCAGTGCACATGCACTCAGGGTAGGCAGTGCCCTAGGAGAGTATGTGGACTCTGAGGTCTGGCCCCTCTGAGGGACAGCCAGGTCTTGCCACCTTCTAGGGTTATGATGTCACCACTTAACACCCTGGCGCCTGAGCTGCACCAAAGGCAGAGAAGATGCTCTGTCTTCATTCGGGTTGTACCAGGACTCAGCCAGGCCACACTGTGGAGGGACCAGGGCTCAGCAGACACTGGGGAATTATTAGTCTTCTCTAACTGGTGGCCACTTGGAGCCCAGAGAGAGGAAATGACAAGCCCACGGTTACGGCCAAGGGGATAAAAGTGACCAAGATCAAAATGTGCCAAGAAGCTTTCCTGAAGCCAGACTGAAGAGAGAGGATTTTAAAAGCAAGTTGTTTGGGAATGATACAAACATGGGCTTACTGGGCATTTATTAACTTCTTATCAAACCCTAGGGGAGCTATGTATCTGATCTGACTCCATAGGAGCAAAATCAGAGTCTCTGTGCAGGTGGCACTGTGTATAGTGTCACTAGGCTTTGGACACAGATGAGGCCAAAAGACAAGCCCTGTACCTTGGAGCCATGCTCTTGGCCTGACCTGAGCGTCTATCAAAATGCCTCTCATCCCCCCCACTTTTCCTTCTGGCCCCCTTGAGTCGCACCTCCCACACTCGAGGTCTGGCCCCTCGCGGGGTTTCCTGTTGCCCAGCCTGCCTGGTCAAGTCTTCCACACACCCTGGCCTGGCCCACATTCCCCGCACACCGAGTCAGAGCACAGCAGGGACGCAGCAGGCAGCAGCACAGCCTTCCCGGAGGAGTGACAGTTCAGCTGGGACCTGTGCAGCAGCTGCCAACATGCAGAGAAAGCAAAGGCCAGTGGCGGGCATGGTGAGACCCAGAGAACAGGAGGCACGGAGCTGGAGAGGGAGTCAGAGGCCATGTCACGCACAGCCCTGGGGGTGGAGTCCCTCGGACTCTGTCCTGAGGGCACTGGGGGCCACGGAGGAGTCCCGAGCAAGGTGACCTGTACGTGCTGCAGAGGGCTCTGCTGGCAGCGGGGGCATCACTTGCTTCCAATCTAATGGGAGGCTGTGACACTCGTGCTAACGATGTCCTGGCCCAGTGGGCCTGACATGCAGATTGACACATGGGCCGGCTGGAGCGCAGGACAGCCAGGCCTTCCTTTACCTATTTTGATGACACTCTGGAGACAGCTTTCTGGTACTTCGTTGTCTAGGACATCCTCTTCTTCCAGTGCCAGGATCATGGGATGTACCTTGTCTCGTGGCGGCTCTGCGGGGTCCGTATCAGAGGCGGCCCGTGGCCTCCGCAGCACGTCCAAATCCCCATCCTCATCCAGCTGAGCGCCGGCCCCTTCCTGGCCAGTGATGTCAGCCCTGGCCCGGAGAGAGAAACCCTCCTGACTGTAACTACTTCCAGGAGGAGCCCCTAGGTCACCTGTCCCCGCAGGACGGGTTTCCTGAGTGGGTACATGTCTGTGACCACAACCCTCAGCCCCGGAGTCCATCTGAGAGTCTTGGTTCTGTAGAATCTTGAACTGGGACAGGAAAACTGAAAGGCAAGACAAGATATAGAATAACTCCACAGTTTCTTCTTTTTATTTCCTCTCCTTTGAAAACTCTGCTTATCAAGTGGGGAAAATTTTAAAGACTAGGTAAAGATACCCCAACACAAGCACCACTGCACGTCTGCTCCTTCTCACCGACAGAACCTGAGGTCAGAGGTGTGTGGGGGGTGACCGATGCCGCATGACCATGTCTACGTAAGAGACACGATCCACAGACTGCTTAACGCTCTGCCTCTTCAGGTCTGGACGACAGACAAGGGACACAGCGTCCCTCACCATCTGGTGGCCAGAAAGTTCCTGAGGCAGGTTTCCAATGAGAATACATGTGCTGGGCTTAGAATACATACTGCGGGCACTCTGGGAGACTGAGGCAGGAGGATCGTAAGTTTGAGCCCTGCTTGGGCAACTTAGTGAGAGCCTAATTCAAAATAAAAAGCAGAAAAGAAGCTGAGGATGTTGCTCAGGGGTGAAGGTTCTGGGTTCAATCCCCTGTACAAAAAAAGAAAACCTGTGCTAGGAGAGTGGGCCAGAGGCAGGGGGAGCAAGGACTTCACAGCTGGAAGTTCTGCACTCTGGACCCACCATCTGTCTGACCCAGGGCAGGTCACTGCTTTGAGCGTCAGCCTCCTTATTTGCATCAGAAGAGTAACAGTGCCCACCCCTTGATTATCTAAGGCTATGAGGGGAAGGTAGGTAGAAAGCACCTGGCTCAGAGCAGGTGCTCCATACCTGTTTCTGAGTTCTGTTTCTTTTATTCCCTCACCCTAACTTTTTTTTTTTTTTAGGACAGCGTCTCCCTAAGATGCCCAGACTGGCCTCAAACTTGTAATCCTCCTGCCTCAGCCTCCCGAGGAGCTGGGATCATAGGTATTGCCACCAGATTTGACAGGAGATGGAGTTCTCTTTCTCCACAAGACTGTGAGTTCACTGAGGCCAGAGCTGAGTCCATTCATTCATGCATTCCCAGCATTAGACCCTGGGTCCTAGCAGGTCAGCGAAGGGGAGCATTTGACTGGTATGAAGATAACAGACAGGCAGCCCAGTCTTCCCAGTGTTTCACCCTTGAGCACAGACAGGGGAGATCAGAGACTGAAATGGGATCGCCACGATGCTCGGCTGCGGCACCCAGGCCAGGACCTTACCAGGCTGCCCCACACCGTTCAGCCGCACCATGAGGTGTCTCTGGTTTGGGGTGTAGAGGTGGACGTCGGACAGCACAGTGTCACTCCTAAAGGTGACCTCATCCATGGCCGGGTCACACATTACATCGGGGCCGGGGGCACCTGAAAGGCAAGGACAGGTAGGCCCTAAGGGTGGCAGGTCTCCAAGGTAGGAGGCCGACTACCCATCAGCACCAAGGGCAAAGTGCTTCCCTGGCTGAGATCCTTAGTGTGTACTAAGGAGAGAGTCTCAGTCCTCAGCAAGGGAAAATAATTCAGCCAGAATTTTACTGATACTTGTTTGCACAGTATACATTTTCTTTTCTCTTTTTTGTACCAAGGATCAAACTCAGGACCTTGTGCTTGCCAGGCAGGCACGGTGCCACCGAGATAAACGCCTGGCCCACACTATTCATTTTCATACTAACCTATTTATAGCAACTGATCTGAGTTTTATAAATAGTGCTTTAGAAATAGTGATAAAGTTTCTCTTTTATCCTCTTCCAATTTTATTATGAAAATCTTCTCATAGGTAAGGAAGGGAAATGGCATTGTAAAGTCACATATCCATCGCTTAGATTCATAGATCATCATTTTGCAACATACTTTCACCCTGTCCATCACGTCTGTCTGTCTATATGGGGTTTTCCTCTTTAAACTCCCGGACAGCCCACTGCAGGCAACCCATGACCCTAACTTCTTTAATGTCTGCTTCCCGAAGACGATTTCCTATATAAACACAAGAGCATCTGCAGACGGATACAGTTCCCAGGAAATTTTCTCCACGTCTCCCAAGTGTCTTTCACTGTTATTTTTCCTCAAACCAGAATCCAGCCAAAGCAATGATTTATGCTTTGCATTTAGTTATTATGGTGCCTTAGACATTTTTTTTATTCTGGAAACCGACATCCTCTTCCATATATCATTTAAGTTTTCCTACTAAAAAAGTGAGAGGATTTAAAGGAAAAACAAGGGACTCACTGGGCAGGCAATATATAGACATGGAAAAATTATGAAGGTGACCTGACAATAACTAGAATTTGGAAAACCATGGCTGGGATAAACTGGATAAAAATAGGAACGATTTCCCACCAACAAAATGTTCCACCTCATCAAAAGGCACCAGACAGCAGCAGCTGGGTAGGCTTGGAAGCTGCTCAGGCGAGATGCAAATCCCGGGGCCCCACATGCTAGCTCTGTGGCCTTGGGAAAATCACTGCCCCTCTCTAGTCCTGTTTCTTTGGGCACCCTGTCACTCTGAAATGTGTGTAGCCGCTGTGGTACGAAAACTCTCAGGGCCTCCTTTATGAACTGGAAAATGGGATCGCCATAGCCCAGATGTCCATATGATTCAAGAACACACAACTGGATTTCTGATATTTCACCTGTTTGCCATAAAAGACCAAAAGTTGTCCCAAGACAAAGAAATATGGGGAAAAGAAGACCCCTCGAAAGTGTTCTCCATGCTGGCTTTCTTACTAAGTACCAATGGAGGATTTCACTGTGAATGAAATGGATGAAGAAATGCTCAACTTTTAGCCAAAAACTGGCAAAATCAGACTAAATCCCACAGAAGGAAACCCACCATTTCATTACCAGGAATCGGCCAACTTTTCTCCTTTCTTCTTTTATTTTTTGGTATTGGGGATTGAACCTAAGCCTTCTTACTGAGCTGCATCCATATACCCTTTTTAAAAAAAAAAATTTAAATTTTGAGGTAGGGTCTTACTAGGTCACCAGGTTGCCTGTGCTGGGCTCGAACTTTTGATTCTCTTGCCTCAGACTCTGGAAAATGAATGTGAGCTCTCTTAGGGCTAAATCTCCTGGGTGGTGGTGGTGGTGGTGGGGGTACGACACAGAATTCCCACCTACAGTTTTTTTGGAAAGAAAATTTCCTCTCTGCCACTGTGCAAGTTGAATACGAACCAAAGAACATCATTTGTCGCCATTACAACTTTACTGGAAAAATTATATCCCAGAAAATGAATGTCCTCTGCTCGTTCCAAAAAATAACACATCACACACCAAACTGACTTAAATACTGTCTAAATAGAAAAGGAGCTTATATGCTTAATTTCTAGTTTAAGTTTTAAATCTCTCAGAATCAGCTAGGAGTAAAGAGGCCCTTCTGTCAGTACTTCAGGACCTGTGTGAGCAGAAAACGAGACAGCGATCGCTTTTAGGGCTCAAGATACCACAAACGCTCAATAAATAAAAACGGTCAGCACTATCATTACGGCAATATAATTACCAAGGAGTGTGCTGGGAAGAGGGACAAGGCAGCGGTCAGTCCCTCTACTTAGGGACAGTGACTCAGAGTCCCAGTCTGGGAGGCTGGAGTTGGATGGCTGGATGGCTCCGGGTCTCCTCTCCTTACCAGGCAGAGCTAAAAAAAGGAGACCCATATTTAAGACAGAAATACTGCTCCCTGCTCCCTCCCCTGGTAGCACGCTCATCCCTAAAGTTGAGCAGACAGGTGCTCTCGGCTCTTCTCAGGCTGTGGGGTTGGACTCCCTGTGCCCACATACAGTTTGTGGGTCTCGGGAGTTGAGACAGACCCTCTTCCTTCTTGTCTTTCTGCCAAGCGCTACCCACCAACAATGAGGAACTGCGCAGTCTCTTCACGCTTCACGGGCAGATGCTGGGTAACGGGAGGACACGTGTGAAGACTAGAAGGCTGGAGGAACCAGGGCGCAGGGATGCAGGGAAAAGGCGGGCCCAGCACGGCAGCCAGAGTCCGTTTTAGGGACCCCTCCCCACAGCTGCTCCTTCGGCCTTGACGCCTCCCGAACTTCTCTTCCTGTGGAATAAGCACTGTTTTCTCAAAGGGCAGTCAAGGCTTAATCCGATACCACAGGGGCGGCTGCCTAGATCCCAGAAGGAAGCCAGGATAAGCACATGGAATGCTTTCCTGAAATCCTCGTGCAGAAGGAGAGACAGGCTCAAATGGGACTGGGATTTAGGCTTCGGGTTTGTGGCAGTCCGGATCTCAAATCGAGCTCAGTTGTAGAATCTATACTTTACCCTGTCCCGCCGTTTCTCCCGGGGCTTACCCGCCGCGACCCCCAGCCTGCGGTACCCCAAACCCCTCTCCGCAGACTTAGGCGGCCACCATGACAGCGGGCCTGCGCAGGCGCGGCACTACCCTTTGCGGCGTCCGGGGCCACGCCCACTTGCCTGGTTTGCGCATGCGTGTGTGTGGGGGCGTCGGGAAGGTGTGGCAGTCGGGCGAGAGGTGGTGATGGCTGTCACCTACCTCAGTTTACTGCGCCAACTGGAGAGTCCAGGATTCCTCGAACTCATTATCTAGAGCAGTTAAAAAACACCCGGGTGAAACCTGAAAGTTTAAAGACAGCCTTGAAAATTAGGGTTTTAGGGACGGGGATATAGCTCAGTGGTTCCGGCGCCTGTCTTGTAAGCTTATGGACCCAGGTTCGATCCCCGGTTACCACATAACAATACTGGGCATGGAGACTCACGCCAGCAGCAACCAGTACACATACCACAGTGCCGGGCGTGGTGTCTCACTCCTGTAATCCCAGCACTTGGGAGGCAGAGGCAGGAGGATTGCTGTAATGTGAGTTTGAGGCTGAGCTCAGGGCCAGCCTGAACTACAATAAGCGAGACCCTGTCTCAAAGAAAAAAAAATAAAATTAGGATTTTTAAAGCTATTTTTCTAAGACTCTCATGTTGAGTGAAGCTTCCAGCCCTATCCCTGGTGCCCACCAGGTTCGAACAGAGCCAGACGTAGAGCATTTTGTTCTACTACCTCCTATAATTAAAAGTGCTTCTGTGCCATGGAGGAGGATAGCTGGCTGTCCAATTATAGACAACACCCCCATTTTTATAGGCTTTTCTTGTAGCCTTCCTCCTTTATAAGGCTTTTCTTGTAGACTTCCTCCTTTATAAATACTTTTTTTGAGGGGGCAGGGAACAGAATCTGGCTGTGTAGCCCAAGGTAACCTGGAACACACGATCCTCTGCTTCCCAAGTGCTGGAATTACAGGCGTGAGCCACCACGTCCAGCATTATGGTGTGGGGGACCCCAGTAACGACTGGGGATCAAGTCCGGGCCCTAATGCTTGCAAAGCAGGCGCTGGAATCACTGAGCTAAATCCCTGGCCGGGGAATGTGCTTTTGATTCAGTGCGTGAATTGTGGATATTGCTGTGCCTGGGCTGGAAGCCTAAGGGCACAGATTCCACACCACCGTGCACACAGACACATGCAAAACTCACCGGGCCCCCCCTCAGGGCACAGTGCAGCGGGCCAGGAGAGTCCACTCGTCACGTGAGTCCACTCATGCAGGAGATAGGCTCACGTGTAAGACACAGGTGCTTGTCTGAGCATGCGTGTGCACGTGTGTGGGCTCAGCTGGGGTCCCGTAATGACTTTTCAACCGAGACTTCTCTTTTCAAAGCAGAAGTGAGTCAACATCCATTTCATGGTTACTGTGGATAAAACCCAGGAGGTGACAGGGTGACCAAGCTACACAAATAAGAAAAAAATAGATTTTTTGAGGAAACAGATTGTGTTTCCTGAAAGCTCCCAGGACGGTACACAGAGAGCTAGCTGGGCATCGTGGGACCAGTTCTAGTCTTGTTCTTGCTGTGGTTCGCAGAGGGCTCTCTCAATTAACCCCAGGGGACCTTGGGCTGCTGGCGAGGGTCTGAGAAAGGTGGCATGCACCCTCCTGGGAATTTCTATCTTTCAGCTTGTCAGAATAAAGTAGGTAGAATGATCTTGTAAAAACAAAAATCAGGGCCAAGGATTTAACTCAGTGGTTCCGGCGGCTGTCTTGCAAGCGCAAGGGCCAGGGCACCCAGGAGCCTGGCACGAGGGTTGTTCCGTGTCTTGGTTATTGCAAGTTGTGCTATGGATAAACATGGGTGTATAATATGCTGGTGTCTCTATAATGCAAATACAAATGTATTAATCCACAATACTGGATGTGGAGACTCACGCCCAGTAGTGATCAGTACCACATACCACAGTGCCGGGCGTGGTGGCTCACGCCTGTACTCCCAGCACTCGGGAGGCAGAGGCAGGAGGATTGCTGTGATATGAGTTTGAGGCTGAGCTCAGGGCCAGCCTGAACTACAAAGCAAGACCCTTTCTCAAAAACAAACAAACAAAACAAAAATAAAAACCAGATCACTTCTCTCCTGCTTCAACCCTTTGCGCCACCATCTGCTCCTGTCTCATCTCCTGTGGTCCCCCCAAGCCACACTACCCCGCCCTCCCCCGCTGTGGCCCCTCCAAGTCCTCGGCACCAGCTGCAGTGCTCGTCTGAGGTGCTTCAGCCTGCCTCACCCTGTTCTCCAGATCTTTGTTCAGCTTTTACATTGATACCTTCCTGACCATCTCATCTGTCCATCCATCCATTCATTCATTCATTCATAATTGGTGCATATTATAATGAACAGTGTGTTTTGAGTAGATTCCTATACACATATAACATATTTAGATCATTTTCACCTCATTATCCTCCTTGTTACATTTTAAACTTGCAAGCCATTTCTCCTCCCTCTTCTCTTCCTCTTTTTTTTTTTTAGGTTTTTTGAGACAGGGTCTCGCTTTGTGGTTCAGGCTGGCCCTGAGCTCAGCCTCAAACTCACATCACAATCCTCCTGCCTCTGCCTCCCGAGTGCTGGGATTACAGGCGTGAGCCACCACACCCGGCACTGTGGTATGGGGTACTGGTTGCTGCTGGGTGTGGGTCTCCACACCCAGTATTGTTATGTGGTTACCGGGGAATCGAACCTGGGTCCTTGCGCTTGCAAGACAGGCGCCGGAACCACTGAGCTAACTCCCCGGCCCTTCTCTTCCTCTTTTACTTTTGTGCCATCTCTCTTTTCTTTCCTTCTTTTTTTTGAGACAGGGTCTCATTCTGTAGTTCAGGCTGGTCCTGAACTCAGCAATCCTCCTGCCTCTGCCTCCTGAGTTACAGGTCTGAGCAACCACGCCTGGCATTGTGGTATGTGGTTACCAGGGATCAAACCTGGGACTTTACATTTGCAAGGTGGATGCTGGAACCACTGTCTAAATCCCTGGCCCTCTTTTTCTTTTCTTAAGATTCCACATTTGGAGGAAATATGATGGGTAGTTGTTTTCCTGTGCTTGGCTTATATTGTTTAACATGACGATCTCCGGTTCCTGCAAGTGACATGCTCTTTTTCTCGGAAGGTGAACAACAGTCCACTGTGTATATACACATCTGCTTTATCTTCTCATTTGTTGACTGGCATGAGGATTGTTCTGTGTCTTGGTTATTGAAGTTGTGTTAAGGATAAACATGGGTGTATAATATGCTGGTGTCTCTATAATGCAAGGACTTTAATTCTTTCAGGATATCCCCAGGAGTGAAATAGCTGGGTCAAAAGGTAATTTCACTTTTAGTATTTTGAGGTATCTCTGTACTGATTTCCATAGTGGCTATACAAGAATTTACATTCTCTGTAACCACGTATAAGGTTTCCTTTTACACTATGCGTCTTTACCAGCATTTATTTATTTATTTATTTATTTTCCAGCACCAAGGATCAAACTCAGGACCTTGTGGTTGCCAGGCTGGCTCAGTGCCCCTGAGCTACATCCTGACCCCATGTTTTTTGTATTCTTTTTTTTTTTTTTTTTTTTTTTTTTTTTTTTTTTTTTTTAGTTTTTTTGAGATAGGGTCTCGCTTTGTAGTTCAGGCTGGCCCTGAGCTGAGCCTCAAACTCACATCTCAGCAATCCTCCTGCCTCTGCCTCCCAAGTGCTGGGATTACAGGCCTGAGCCACCACGCCTGGGACTGTGGTATGTGGTACTGGTTGCTGCTGGGGTGAGTCTCCATGCCCAGTATTGTTATGTGGTTACCAGGGATCGAACCTGGGTCCTTGCACTTGCAAGACAGGCGCTGGAACCCTGAACTAAATTCCCGGCCTGTTTTTTGTATTCTTGATGATATTCATTCTATCTGGAATGAGCTGGAATCTCTATGTAGTTTTGGTGTGCATTTTCCTAATGGTTAAAGATGTTGAACATTTAAAAAAAATATGCTCTGGGCATTTGTATTATTTTTGCAAAATATTTAATTCCTTTACCAATTTATTAATTGTGTTATTTGTTCTTTAGGGGTCGAACTTTTTGGATATGAATCCTTAGTTGCAAGAGTAGCTGGCAAAGATTTTTCTCCCAGTCTGTAGGTTGTTTCTTCGCTTTGTTGTTGCCTTTGCTGACCAGAAGCTTTTAAATTAATGTAGTTCCATTTGTCGATTCTTCTTATTTTCTCTATTATTGAATCCTGTGCCTGTTACTTGAAATGTTTTCTTCCTGTGTTTTTTTCTAGCAATTTCAAAGGTTCAGGTCTTGTAGTAGGTCTTTGATCCACTTTAAATTGATTTTTGCACAGAATTAAACCCGTAGCTTCGGGTCCCTCTCTTATTTTGCTATGTAACATTTCTCAGCTCTTTTCAGACTTGATATTTTACCTGTTTTTCTTGTGACTTAGTTTTGTTTATTTATTTATCTTCATTTTAATTTTTTTCAGACAGGCTCTTCCTATCCAATTCAGGCTGGTCATGAACTCACTATCTAGCCCAGGCTGGCCTCCAACTCACAGCAACCCTCCTGCTTCAGCCTCCTGAGTTCTGGGATTACAGGTGTGCACCACCATACCTAGCATTTTTTTTTTAATGCTGGAGATTGAACTCAGGGCTCTTATATCCCCATCCCTTTTTATTTTTGATACAAGGCCTTTGTCAAGGTGCTAACTTGCCCAGATTAGACTTGAATTTGTGATCCTCCTTACTCAGCCACTCAGAGTGCTGGTACTCTAGGCCTTTACCACCTTACCTAGCTAAATATTTTACCTATTTATGTGTTTATGGTCTATCTGCCCTGTGTTAGTTATTTTTCTTTCAGTGCTGAGACAAAATACCTGACATCCAAAGTTGAAGGGGAAGGGATTTATTTGGTTATTGTTCGTAGAGATTTCATTCCGTAGTTGGCGGGCACCAACATGGGTGGCAAACAGGCCTTTTAGAAGAGAAACAGCAAGGTGTGCACCGGGCACAGAGACAACGAGGGTGTTTACGTCTTCCTGTCTCCTTAATCCCATCGAGTCTCCTGGGGTTAGGGGGTGCTAAACCACATATGTGTAGTGGTTTAGCGATCACACACCTTTCACCCCAGCATCACATTCCAGACTTTGGGACACACCCATCCCCAAAGCATAACATGCCCCATCAGAAAGAGCCAGCAGGTCAGAGTCCTGTATGTTTACTTGCACATAAGATGCCAGACGGATGCCCGCTGCCTCGGCAGCAGCTCAGCAAAGATTTATTGACTAAACAAAGAGAGCAAGGGCATAGTTCACAGATGGGCAGCAAGGGTGGAACAAAGCAGTGTCAACATCACTGGTCAAGTCTGGGCTGCCAAGTGTGTCCAGGAGCTCAGCATGGAGTGGCTGGGGCCAGGGCAACCTGTCACTGTGACGCGGAGGTGACACAGGGCTTCACAGGCTTATCTTCAGGGTCAAGTTAAACTCTCCACCTGGGCCCTGGTGACCCTTTGGGGATCACCTCACTCTACTTTCTCCATGCAGCATGGATAATATCCCTTTTCCCATTCTCCTCTAGTTGTGTAATGTTTTTGCTGGACACATGCCTCGTCAGAAGTCAAATCTACGCTTCCCAGCTTTCATCGCAACTTACATGTAATGAGGCTGGCAGGACACAAGGGAAAGTGAGCTGGGGCGGATCCAAGGGTCTTCCCTCAAGAGAAGATGGGAGTCCTCGGTCTCTCTGCCTTTGTCTCTTCCACCATTCATTGTGCATCCTGAGACTTGGGCCACGAGGATCCTACACTAAGGATGACAGAACAGTCAGCCGGAAGGCTCCTGGGAACTTTGTGTGGCAGTCTCCTCCCATCCATACACTGGAATGCCCCACGCAGACCTTTAAGTGAGATGGATATAAACATCCATCTTGTATAAGCTGCAGTAAAGCCTTCTGTGCTGATAGATGCACCTAAACTTAACTCCATCAGCCTCTTTTTCATCTCTTCTGACCCCAAGAAAGCCCTAATTGATTAGCTGAGCAGCCCCAACGTTGATCAATCAGTGAGCCATTTGTCCTTCCCTTGGTTCTTATTGAATGTGTACTCACTGCAAGTTACTGGGCTACATGCTGGCAGCCTGGTGTTGGGTGCAGTCAATACAAGCCTGCTCTTTTGGAGCAAATAGGGGAGACAAATAGGGATCAATTTGGGTACAGGTGGTGCCAAAGTGAGCACAAATAGGAATCTAATAATCTTACTCATGAAAGTGCAAATACAACAGAGATCACAGAAGGGAAGGTGCAGAAGTACTTTGTATCTGTGAATTCATATTCTTCTCAAATCCAAACAGATGGTAGTGATGCTGTAAGTCCACTCTGCAGACGAGGCCACAGACATATAGAAGGTTAAGTAGCTTCCCGTCCATGGCTCCTGAGGCCTGGTCTCACTGTAGGGCATCTCCCTTATCTCTTTTGTGGGCATCTATTTTCTCCATCTTATGGGAGGCTTTTGTGAGGAAGAGGAGACCTTCCAGCTCTTGAGAACCATACTGTCCAATAAGATAGCCACTAACTGCGCATGGTCTTTGAATGTAAATCTAAATGAACTAAAATGCAGCTAAATTAAAAATTTAATTTTTCTTTCACTCAAGCAGCCTCATTTCCAAGGAGCAGTAGCCACCTGCGGCTGGTGGCCACTATGTTGAACAGTGAGGATACAGGATAGCTGTCACCAGCATCACAGAAGGGTCGACGGAGCAGTGCTGTTTTATATGTAGGCCGTATGATCGAAAATATGACAAATACTTAAAATTTCTTACAGTAAAAGACACATTGCAATTCATGCCCCTCAAGATGCCTTACCGCTCTTGCCCCTTTATGAAGCGCCACAAAGGGTAGTTGTTGTGGCAGCCCTCAGAAAGGCGATGTCCCTTGCTTGGTGACAGCTGGAATGCAAATGTGGGGCCTTGACACATCCCCAGAGATGTTCTGTGAGCCTCTGAGTGAAGGATCCTTTCTGACTCCTCTCAAGGTTTTCCTTTTGAGAACCTCCCCCAAGCTTGGTGAGACGAGGGTGATGCACAGGCTCAGGACACTGGACTGTCCCTCACTCTCACTGCCTCAACTAATGACAGATCACGTACGCAGGTGAGAGAAGGCTGACAAACTGCCAGACACATGAGAGGAAAGCGGCTTGTAGGAAATTGCTATCAGGCTGTTATTATTAGCTCAGTTATCACAGCAGCCTTTTCTGGAAAGGTCGTGCATGTACCAGACGCTGTGCTTTCTGTCATCCCTGGGAGACTTTGTCCTCCTGAATACAGAGCTTGTCCCTCAAGACTATTGAAAGCAGGTGACTGGAATTCTGCCCCTGCCACTATGATTCCAGGTTCGATGGGGAAGGGCCGGATGTCCATGCTCAGAGCCCCAGCTCCGCGGTGATGAATCCTATTCATTTTCAGTACCTAATTCTGAGGAGCTTTCACACGTTAGGTTCCGGGGCAGTTACTTATCTGAAAGCTAATTTCTAGTTTCTTGGATACTGATGTAGTAGAATGGTGAGAGGCAGGTTACAGAGCATGGAACGTGGTGAAACTCAGATGGCATCTGTCCCCCGCTGCTTCGGGTTGTCTGAAGGTCTTTGCTCATTTCACCAAGTTGTATCATTACATGATATGAAGCCAGCCAGAGGACTATGCAAAGATTTATAGGAAAGTAACGGCACAAAGGAGCTGTCACTGGTCAGATGTGGGAAATTTGAATTAGGAAATGACCACAGGCACCGTGGCTGTCCTTTTTTTTGCCTGGATTCTTTCACTAAGTATCCTGCTTTTGGGATTCATTCGTGTTGAGCTTGATTCCTTTTGTATGGCTGAATACTGTTCCATCACACCGACTGTCACATTCTGTTGATTGATTCATCTGCTCGCAAACATGTGGGTTGTGTCTATTTTTCAATGAGTATGAACAGTATTTCCATGAATATTCATGCACATTTTGTTTGAGTACTAATTTTCTTTCTTTTTAAAATTTCTGTGGCATGGAATACCTGGGCCCTGCGATAAATCTGCTTAACTCTTTGAGGAACAGTCAAGCTGATTTTCCTTTGTTAGTTCCATGCTGCATTCCCATCAGCCAAAATGCATGGAAGTTTTTGGTTTTAGAGCTTACATTTATCGGACAACTCTCGGTTGCAGTGTAAGACATGGGTCTCTCAGATAACTCTCTGGAGGGGCGAAGGTGCTGGAATATCCATACACCAGCTACCCAGTTATTTCAGGTCTTCAGTCTTTGGTTTGCTGTGCATGAACAGAGAAGCTCTTTTGAGAAGGGCAGGTATCACCAGCCGGAAGTGAGGGTGATAAACATGGAAATGATAGGAATGAGGGAGGGAGGTATCCTGAGCACCTGTTACTGCCATTTCTGGGAAGAGTGGAGGATCTGTGGCCCACGCAGGGCTTTCAGGTGGCCTGCTGTCCTGTGACGGTTGTATAGTGTAAGTCTGTAGTGGATTGAACACTATCTTCTGAGAATTCGTGTCTACTGGGAACCTCAGAGTGTGGCCTTAGCTGGAAACAGGGTTTTTGTAGCTGTAGTTAGTTTGAGTCTTGAGAAGGAACCATATTGGATTTAGGATGGGATCTGAACCCAGTAACTATCATTCTTATCAAAAGAGAAGAAAGAGTCTGAGAGAAAAAGGCGGGGTGACAACAGAGACAGAGTGGAGAGTTTAACAACAAGCCAGTGGGCACCCGGGATTTCTGACCGTGCCAGAAACAAGAGAGACATGGCAGTCTCCTGAAGAGCCTCTAAAAGGTCTCAGCTGTGCTCACTCCTTGACTTGACTTTTGCATTTCCTATCTCCAGAACCATAAGGGGAAACCTGTCTATTGTTTGAAACCACCCAGTTTGTGAAACTGAAGACGGTTCTACGGGCCTTAGTGTACCCATGTCTCAAGTCCTCTTTCTTTGCTATTCCTTGGCTCAGAATGTGTGTTCCTGGCTCACCTTCCAAATCACAACTTGTAGTTTATTGCTTAAACATTCCCTGCCCAACCTATCACCTGCCGGCAGCTCTGAGTCACTCCCTGTGCTGTATTTTCTTTGTGGACACTTTGCTTTCTCTCCAATGCCATGTGCATTTGTTTTTATTTGGTCATTGTCTGTGTCGTGAGCTAGAATCCAAGTCCCATGTGAGCAGGGCCTGGCCTGCTCTTAGGGTGCTGGCCCCTAGTGTGCAGTGAGGGCTGAGGGACACAGCAGGGTGTGGGAGAGCCTGGAGATGCAGCTGGGCCTGCTGGAGGCACTGCGGAGCTGGACGCAGCACCAGGGACACGGCCACTGATGTCCCACCCACTTGTTAGGGAGAAGGTGATTTCTGCCATCGCTGGGACCCAGGCCCAGGTGCAAATATTTCCAATCGTCATGAGCCAGCTCTGTTTTCCTTCTTCCTATGTCTCCCTGGGAAAGACCTACGAAGGACACGTGCTTTTGAGCAGATGTTGAGCAGCTGTCTTCCTCCTAGGCATCTCCCTCCCTCTTCATGTGAGGAGTCAGGAGACAGCATATCACCTGTGACTCTGGGGATCAGCGGAAATGTGATGTGGGTAATGGCAGGGTCTGGGGGTGTTAATGTACATGAAAAATACCTGAGGTATGGTTTTTTTCATGAACCCTCACTCTCTGGAAGGCCGTGGGCATAGTTTTTAAAATTTGTCTGTTGTCTTCTGCTCCCTTGGGTCTCCTATCTATTTCCATTTTATTTAATTATTTGAATTTATTTTTTGTATTGGGGATTGAACTCAGGACCTTGTGTTTGTCAGGGAAGTACTGCGGTGCTACATCAACCGGCCTTGTATTTCCACTTTAATTAGACTGAATCCATTCCCCTTTAAGCTTGGGCCCATTTTTTTCTAGTCCAATAAACTGCTAGTGACATTGGAATATGAACTCGTGTCTGATTGTGCTGTTTTCTTCATTGCTATGGTCCTCACCGCAACTCTACAAGTGAAATACTTTTGATGCTGTTCTATAGATAAAGGGTACAGAGGTTAAGGTATATGCCTCAAATCCTTTCCTTTCTTTCCCTTCTCTTTCCTTCTTAATGCATTTAAAAAACACTAATGAACTTTAGAGTAATTTTAGTGGCAAATGTGGACCAGGGGAAAATACAGAGATGTCCCACCTACTCATTTGTTATAATTGGACCCATTTGTTATAATTGATGGACCTTCACTGATACACCAGCTCACGCCTGGAGCTGTATATTCTAAGATGTGGATCAGTGAATGATGACATGTGTCCACACACGAAATAATGCCACTTAGCTGAAAGTTCCTTGAGTTCTGCCAGTCATCACTGCCTTCCCCCAACTCTGGCAATAATTGATCTGCTTATCATCACCAAGGTTTTCCTTTTCCAGGATGTCTTCTACTGGGAGAAATAGAGCATGTAGCTTTTCAGGTTGGCTTGCTCAACTCAGTCATATGTATTTAAGTCTTTTGTGTGTCTTGTCGTGGTGAAATAATATCCCTTGGTCTGAAGGTACCACAATCGATCTATTTACTTACTGAAGGAAACCTTGGTCGCCTTCATGTTTTGACAACTGTGGATAAATTCATGAATAAACACCAAGGAACACAGTTGCTAGACCAGATGGTAAGGGCACATTTAGTTTTGGAAGAAATATCCTGTTTTCCAAAGTAGTCATGCCATTCTGCAAGGCCACCAGCAAGGAAAAAGAGGTCTCGC
>PVIR01004850.1:52171-76121 GCA_004026965.1 Petromus typicus | reverse complement strand
GTTTTTCACAGTTCAATATATTTTTGTAAAATCAGAGTAAGTGTCCATACAAAATGATAAAGGAGTCCAGACTATGGTGTTTAAGACTATTTTATTATAGTACATGGCAGTGCGTAAAATTATATTTTAGTTTCTCTAAATCCAATATTGAGGAGAAAGCAACATTGCTCAGGAAAAGCCATAAAGAAAGAATATTGTAAGTGAACTATGTGCATTTTTATGTGACTCTAAAATGCTATAGTCAAGAACATAAGCTCTGTGGAAATCTACTTTATTATCCTACTTTTATAGCAAGATAAATAAAATCTTATCAGGTGTCAAGTATCACCAAATCCAATTTCACTAGAAAATAATGAAATGGAATCTCAAGTTGGATTGAAAATGGGCATACAGCCACTGGTCCTCCTCTGATGAGTGTACGACCTGAGGGACAGAACTGAACACTAGCAGCGACCATCTGCTTCTGTCCTTGCACGACTCTGGGATTTGTACCTCTGCACACATTCACTCAAGATAATTATAAACGTGCCAATGAAACTAAGTCTCATCAAAACTTAAAACTTCCTCTCTAATTATTACAAATACACTAAGTTCCCATAATAACAAATTCCATGGTGAATGGTCCTATATTATCTCAATTTATTTACAGTATATAAAATGATCACACTACTTTTCTAAGAATATTAGCTTACTTTTATCGAGTACTTGCTGGGTACTTAAATGAATCCTAACCACGCTGTAATGTAGGTAGTTCCATCTCTGTTTACAGTGGTAAAACACGAGATTAGAGAAACTGTTGACTTCATCAGCGGTGTACTAAAATAAAAGTCAGTTTGGTCTTCAGTCATCAAAACCTGATTTTTCTCCTTGGTATTCTTTGCTGCTCCCATTATTTAGCTAAAATTAATATTGTACAATCAATGTAGAACTGATTCAGACTCAGGACCATTTAGCAGGTAGATAAATTGATTCCTCAGATAAGTAAGTTAATATCATACCTCTCAACAGGAAATCTCATTAGGTTTGGTTTTAGATTTACTCAACAGAAAGTTCAGGGTGTTTAAATGTTCTCTTAAAAAAAGAAGAAAGCACCTCTCAGGATGCTATATACTAAAGGAGGAGCACATGGAGAAAAATTGGTTATACTGGCTAATATTTTCAAACATAACAGCAGGAAGGATTAGGGAAACTATCAACTTGGAGAAATAAATGTGTTCTATCAGCAAAGTGTGAAAGTGTAAATTTATTAAATAAGTTTTTGTTCTTCGGCCATGAGCATGTAGACTAAACTTCTATCTTTCTCTCCTATGTTGCGTTTGAGTGATGAAATACGCATGACGGTAAAAGAAGCACTAGCTTTCCTTACTATACCTTCATTAGAACCTACAGGACCAGCATGGAGTTTGAATGAATTATTTAAATTATTTAGAGTTACCACCTCATAGTTAACACACAATAAATTTAATATGTTTAGTACTTTGCATATACAAGCATTCTAACAGTTGGAGTCATTACTTTTTAGATATAAATTGAAAGTCTGTCAAATACCCAAGATATGCAAAAATACATGCACACCTGGAAACTTCATTCAGTATTTGAGATTCAATTAAAGATATGGTAAATTATACACATATTAGTTTTCCATTTTTTACTTGCCATTAAATCAAAGAGACTTGAACATTTTTATAATATTTAATATATCTGCATAAAATCGCATCCTAAAGTTTCTAAATCTTTCATGATTCAACCCTTTGCACATTTTCTTAACTGTTAAAACACTTTAATGAGACCTACTCTTTTAACAAAATTTTAAGTACACAGCATAGTTTTAACCATAGGCACAATGTTGTCCAGTAGCAACTTGGAACACGTTTCCTCATTTTCTTCTCCCCCAGCCATGGAAAATCACCATTCTGCTCTGTTTCTATGAATTTAATTATTTTATATAACCACTGTTCATTTTGATTTTAATAAGAATTGTAGCTTAATCAAAATTTAAATCCATTCTACACGGCGACCATTTTTGTTCTAAAGAAAATGTAATTCAAGATAAAAATGTTTAAGTTACCCATTAGATATAAATTTAGAGAAAATGGCATAAAACAATTTCACCAGACAGTTATCCTTTTTTATTAAGCAAGTACTTAAAATTCACACTTTTTCAGTGTTTCTAACTTCAAATATATTAATTAGAAGCAAGTTCATTACTTACATCTATAAACTGCTTATACGTACTCTATGCATGCATGAGTTTTATTTAAGCATATTTTATTTTATTAAGCATATTTTAAATCCTACATGTCCAATTAAAGTCCAATTAGTTTCAACATAAACTATTTCATCTTATTATTGATATTAAAATCCAATACTCATGTACAACTATGATATAAAAGTTCAATTGTAATCACACTTTTGTAAACGAACCTCAGGAAATAATTTATCAACTCCTGCATTAATTTGTTTGTTGTTTTATCTTAAATATTTTATTTTGTATATATTAACCTCAATCCAATAACAGCTATTAATTATGTATACTCTGAAATAAATCATATTCTTTTTTCTGTGGAAATACAGCACACTTTGCCCTTAATGAAATTATATTTTATAATAGTGGGCTCCTACACATAAAACATTATTATAGCAAAATCTTGCAGCTTTCAAGGACTTACTATTTGCCAAACACTGTTAAAGCTACATTATAGTAACTCATATTTAATACAGCAACCCAGTGAGATAGTAACTATTATCACAATACGAACAAGCAGATTGAGATATAAAGTGCTTAGATAAATATCCATGTCCACGCAGCTAGAAGTGTTGATACACTGAAATTGCTACAGTGTGTCAGACACAGAAGAGCGTGGATAATTTTGTGTGGGACATAAAGTTACTCCCCAGAGCTGAAGTGACTGCTGACTTCAACACTGAAGGAATGGATGGGATAAAAGGCCCACATCATGGTAGGATGTCCAAGAAACTAACTCAGATGTGAATGTCCCTCAAAGCTTTTCTAAGGACTTGTTTCATTGAAAAGTCATCTCTTAGCATTCTTTCCCAGTTTTCAGTGCATTCTATTCTCACTTATTAATCTTTTGAGATAATATTTAATGAGTCCTAAAATGAAATCAAAAGATGAAAAAATGAGTAGTTCCCATTCTTGAGGAGTGCATATTCTCAAGGTTGAATGTGATCATAATGTATGTATAAAATGTACCAAAATAAATTTGAATGAATAAATAAATGAAAGCCAGGAAATAAAAACACTCAGTAGCAATCAGTAAAGTGCCTGATCCTCTTCACCACTGCCACCTTACACAAATTTCTACCCTCTTCTGCTACACTGCACGCTTCCTGGTGACTGACTGTCTCTCACACTCATGTAAGTGACCCTTCTTTCCCTCTGCTCTCCTCTGAGTTTAATGTGGAAGAGGTAGACACGAAGGACTAAGCAAGCACCACTTGGTTAAATTGGATGCATTCATTTTGTTTTCTTTGAATTTCTTTACACAGTGCTCAATATTGATGAATATTTTTATAGGATATAATTAACATGCTAAAATGCTAGTAAGATAAATAGGACAAAAGTGTCCCAAGGAAATTGAAAGCCTTTTTGATCTCTAGAGGCTAAGCATTTGCATTATTCAGAAAAAAATATGTTGTTCAAGTTCATAAGCTATATTTTAAAAATTAGTTTCAAGACTGTGTATTGGATATTAAGAAATATTGCTTGTCTTTCACACCTACTAGTGCTCAACAAATCATGTTTATCACAGACCTACAATAGGGACCCATATCTTATCTCCATAGCAACTAAACCTACTTTTGGGTACTTGTATGAAAACCGGTAAGATTCTGTAGCATACTTTTTCAATGGAATAATGTAGAATATTTATTATTACTCTAATTAAAAATTACATGTTCTGGGATAAAGGTGCACATATAATATTGCTACAGTTTGCTTGGGTTTCCAAAAGGAACGTACACTGAAAGTGTGCTCCTTAGACTGGTGGTGTTGCAGTATTGGGACACTTAAGATGTGAACCCATAGAAGGACCCATGGAAGGTGACTAAGACTGGGCACTCCTCTCTCCAGAGGGGTTAATACTATAGAATGTCTTATTGGAAGGGACTCTGCCAGCTTCCTCTAATCTCTCTTATACCAGCCAGATGCTGCTTTTATACCCAATTCTGCCATTGTGGTAGCATCTGCTATTAATTCTTTAGCAGAACCTAATAGACACCAGTGGCAATTCTTGAACATTTAGAATGATGGGAAAAATAAACTTGTTTTCTGTGTAAGGTTCTTAGCATCAGGCATTTTTATCATAGCAACAGAAAACAATCTAACACAAATACTGTATTAATTTTGGTGAATTTCTAGTAATAACAGCTCCTCCAGAAAATCACATTAAATTTACTAATGAGAATTTTATATGTTGAAAAGTTGACACTGAAGATATTTTCGAAAATCCTTAGCCTTTCCAACTGCTTTTCTGTCCATGTACATCACAACCATAACACACCTGCTTTACTGTTATAGCACTTGAACTAGACCTGGTGCTCTAAATAGTTTGAGTATGTTTTGATTTTATATGGTGATCCCAACATCAAACAACAGTATATCATTCAGGTCAAGGGAACCTTAATTTCTGTACATTATTTTCCAAATAAATTAAGTGCCATTGATTTTATTTCATTATTAATCATTAGGTCAGATTATATTTTCTATAAAAAATTTAGAAAGAACTGAATTAACATAGACCAGGAGGCTAATAGGTTTACTGATGTTCATTCCACTCTTTCAAGGCAGTGAACATAAAAGAGGCTTTTAAATATTTTCGTAGCACATCAAACAACGCTGTGAGTAAGTTTCTGTAGGTGTTCCATTGTCACACCATACTGCGTTTCTGCTGGTCGTGAGCACGGTGAAAACAGTGAAGAGGCAGTTGTTAATATTTAAAATTGGGAAATGTTTAGGTTTAAACATAAGAAATGTAACCTAACATGCTTTATTCCTCTGTAATCTTGTCCAGTTATCCACTAACAGTAAAAGATTTCTTACAGAAATGTTGGTTTAGGCAACCATTGGAAGTAAATTATATACTGCTAAATTCCAAGATTCAAACAAGACAAAGTCAAGCAGGCAACAACCACTAAATAAAACATGTGCCATTTGCCATATTGTCTCCTTTCCCAAGTCATATTAACATATTGTTTCTGATAAGACTGAAGAAATTCCTCAAAGAAAGTGATTTCATTGGTAAGTTGTTCAATATATAGGAATCCAGAGAATACATAGTAAAAGGACTTCTAGTTATAAATATATGAATATTAAGAAAACATAAATTGATAAAATTTTTACTTTGAAGTAGTATTCACCAATTATACCACATTTCAACTCGTAATAAAACTTTGAACACATAAACAGGATTATATGGAAGAATAAAATATTCTAACTGGAATAAAGGTTTTTTGAATAACTTTTGAACGTCTTTCAAAGTAGAATGTGCAGAGAAGGAAAGAAAACTCTGGCTTAAGGAGTAAAATTTGGAAAATTAATGTAACATCTCAACCTAGAAAAGCAATATAAAAACAGGTGTCTTTGGTAATGTTGATGTAAATTAAATCTCATCAATGGCTGACAGTGAACAGGGGCAAAGAGAACAGCAAAATTATGTAAATCAAGGTTAAAAGGTATTAGAATGAATAAATTCAACAATGTGAAGACATGTTAAATGGCAATTAAAATCACTCAAATAAATGTCTGCTTCAATAATGAACCATTTACTTGCTCAAATAGAAAAACTGCCTCATCTTTTTTGAAGTTGGAAAAAAGACTTGCTAGAGTCAGCATTCATGAGGTGTTTTTGTCCATCTGTTTGAGTGTTTTTACACAAACCAAGATGAGGCTGAATGTATAGAGCTTGTCTGCATTTCTGGTGGGGTGTGACAGTCCTGGATGAACTTGTCCTTCCACAAGCACATAAAGACAAGTCAGAGTGAGCTGCGCACCGACTCCTATTCTGCATGAACCATTATCACTATTGTCTAGGTAAAATAGAGTATGATATGATTATTTTCTCCCTCTGTAAGTTATCACGTCTATTTTTAAAGCAACCACTTCAAAACTCATTGAATAACTGCTCCCCACCCAGCTGTGCCATCTTTCCATTGTGATACATTACATTTTTTTTTGTTTTGATCTGAATGTTCTAAGCTAGTGTTCATAAATATGCAACATATGGAAATGAAAGAAAATCTAAATGGACAGGGGAGGAGAATTACTGACTGCCCCAGGAGCCCAACTGACAAGAGAAAATGTGGAAAGGGCCATAAGCACCTACAACAAGAACTTTTAAGAAGCTTGTTCCAAGTTTTTAGTACCCAAAAGAGAAAATGGTAACAAATATTTTAAAAGCCTGAACACCACACATTGGCCACAGGGTAACTCAGTCATCATCACACAGTCACAAAACTCGGGCTGTCACCAGCTGCGTGATTTGGTACCAAACACAGTTAATCTCTCCCTGGGAGGCGTGGTGCTCTTACATGACTGACGGTAATGGCAGTATGCTAACTCACATTCTTACTTGACAGTGTTTTCAGTTCTCTTTTCCTTCTTCCATAGGCAGAAGACATATTTAAAAATCCATCTCCATGGTAAATAAAAGGTTGTCAAAAATTTCCCGGAGGTACTCTACACGGGTCGATAAGATGGAAAAGCTGCGTGACCAACCCTTCCTCCCTCCTACAGCCGAGGACTACTTCTGCAGCCAGATTTCTTCCAGGCAGGAGGAGCCCAAGCCCTCCAGGAGCACCGTCATCCAACCTTCTTCAAGAGGCTGGAGGCCTGACTGCAGTTACCCCAGCAGTGAGGGGCTGGATAAATCACTCTGCAAATTCCTCTTCCCCTTCATTTCCCTCTCTCCTACTGGAATTTCCTGAGATCTCTTTCAAATGAACTACTTGAAATAAATCTACCTTGGGGTCACCTTCTAGATAAATATACTCCGACACATGTAGTTTCTGTATAAGATGATGAGAAGATTGATTTCCAAAAGATAGTGTGAACACTAAGCTCAGTAAAAGAATTGATAAGATTTTTTTTCATGAAATTTGAAGAATTTACTTTTGTCCTTATTTCAGACGGTGAGATATTTGCAAAAGGTATGTAGTTGGTGAGTTGGTTCAATTATGTGGGACATGAGTAAAGATAGCCTAAAAATGAAAAAACAAAACAAAACAAAAAAACTTATCTTCATAAGATTTGACTACCAGTTGTAGTAGTTGTAGTGTCATGGAGGTTTAACTGAGATTTTGAAAAAATATATAATCCCTATAAAACTCAGATAGGTGTTAATATATGTGGAAACAAAAATAATATTCTTTTGAAAAATTTTTGTTGCCTGTTCCTTGTTTCAAAGAGAACTCAGAGAAATTCTAAGGAGATGCTAATAATGTGATGGTCGAACCATTCCGAAGTAGTCATGTTAATACTGCATCACTTTATTAAGTATATGAGGAATAATGTGTTTTCTCCTCCTTCTCCTCATGTCCTCTTCTTCTTCCCCCTCCTTCTCTCTTTTTAGTCTATCCTATGAAAAATTGTATGTATTTGTTGAAAGCTGAATGAGCAGGTTCATGGGTGGAAATATTCTTAAGAAATTTTGTTGGTGGTAAAATATTTTTGAAAGGAACAGGCCACTTATCTGTATATCTAACACATTAGGAGAGAATGTATTTTCTCATTGACATCCAAATGGACTTGGCTGAGTGAGATAGAATACATGTTTATTCATGGACTTGGTATGTAAATTTTATTATTGGTGTTGTTTGGGAGGCAAGGATTTAACCATCTCCCTCATGGTTAAATCACCTCATCTTTTGTGCTGAAAAGAGTACGCTATCACTTTCTGACTAATGAAAATAATTCGAGAATTGTTAGCCAACTCTTTGAAGTTAGCTTAATAAGAATAAGCATTTTCTTCTTCACAGGAAGCATAGTATTTAGTCTGCAGACCTCTTACATCATGCTTCCGTTTTACTAGAATTGTCCATTCTGTCTGACTACATTAGCCATTCATCTTCTCATAGCCTGCCTGCCTGCCTCTCACTATAGGCTTCTGACAGCACTAGATAAAAAGCGGCAATGAGCCTTTGAACCCCAGGGGGCTTACTTGTCAAGAGTTCACTGTAACTCTGGGTAAAACCTGTGCATAAACACATGTCATTCTGTAGATTGCATGTTAACAAGAAAAGGGTTTTCTGTGCACTGCATTTGCATAGACAGGTTGTTTCTGCAGACTTACTTTCATGTCTTAATTTCTAAAACTCTAAAGAGCTTTAATAATTTGGATATCCAGTTATTTAAAGCAATTTGTATATTTATTTTATTCCTTCTAGTTATTTATTTTTTCCTGTATGTCGGTTAGAAAAGGCCAAGCATAAAATTGGAGCTGTGAAGCAAGGACAAATGTATTGATATGAAACTGCTCTGCAGGCTGAATAGGTGTGCAGCAAAGCAAGGAGGGTAAAGGGGCTGAATAATTCATTGAACCTTTAAGCATCAATAAATAACACTTACAGTGAGCAAGGCCTGCTTTGCTACATTAGGTGTGAAATGTGAGCATAAAATAAAAGGCATCTTGAAAGTGCCATGTTGTGAGAATATTCTAATAAACAGAGGTCGTTTTTTCATTAATAATTCTATGGGTAGCAGCACTATGAATAAAAAATATCAAGATGGGAGTGAAGATTATTTTGTGTGCGCCTTCACTGCTATCCATATAGGTCAAGTGAGTCAATATATAGCTAATGGCAGAACAGAACAGAGTGCTTTATTTACACAGAATGGTACACAATGATGAAGATGTTATGAGTGCAACTATAAATCTAATGCCACTTATTTGTGAACCAAGAAAAATATTACTATGTAAGGAACTATATGTAAAGCATTAGAAGGGACACATCTTTATGTTATATACTGTAACTTGCGCTTCTGTCACTGTCAATTGTATTCCAAGCAGATGTGAGTAGAGTGCACTTGTGAAAGTGCTGGTGAATAAAGGGATCAGTCCTAACAGTGCTGAGTAAGTATTCAACAACTTTAAAAATAAGACAAAAACTGACAGATTTTAAGATGATTATTCATAATAAATATGTAAAACTGCTTCTTAAGCAGAAGGTTGAAAGACAATTTAGTAGACTGGGAGAAAAATCTATGGCTAAGTGTGAGCTTTGGAAGAAGACAGACTGAGTTACTTAGCTGGTGAAATATACTAACTCTTAATTGGAATTTTAAAAATGTTTATTTATGTTAAGAATTCCATCTGCCTTCTATAGATTTATTGTGTGAATCATTCTACATATATGTATCCAAAACCACATGCTTCTATCTTATTATGCATTTAATTTACAACACAAAATTCTACTTGGTATTCAGTAATCACTAGTTATACTATATTGTTATTTGTGGTAAAAACTTTAAAATTTTTGAAAATCAAATAAAATCAATCTACAAAATGGACATGTATATTAATTGTGACTAAATAGGTTAAGTAGCATGAGTGACACATAGGCCAGAGTGACCACTTGCTAGTAATCACTCTTCTCCTTTGATTCACTTTTCCTTTGTGCTCTTCAATGTAAAATAAGCAGCTGTAATTATAACTAGAAGTAATTGCAAGTGGTGCTTGAGTTTGAACTGGCTTCATTCTGCAGTTGTGTGTAAACAGAGGCTGCAATCCTCTCAGCCACGTGCCTAGCAAAAGTCAGCGTCACTTGATCGTGGACCGCTTCTCTCCTCACAGCTCTAGACTGAGCTGGGAATTAAACACTGCATCATGAATTCACTGGAATGTATTTATGCTAAACATTTCACAGGCCGGTGAGAACCCCGCAGGGATGCGCCGGAGCGAGACAAGAAAGACAAGAAAACATGCTCACAGGTGACGATTATAAAACTTTCAGAAAGCACTTGACTTGCAGTTGTGTTTTCAGAAAGAACACCAAAAAATACCACAGAAGGAGCACTGAAGACCAGAGCAGGCATGAGTGTTTTTATCTACTCTTAGTTAGTAGCATCACTTGCCTCATATTTGATGAGGAATATAAATGCATATCTTTTGAGGACAAGTCCTCAAAATGGGACAGCCTACACAATATATGATATAATATACTATACATATGTTAGGAAACTTACAGGACATACCAGAGGTGTATGAAAGCATTACAAATCATAAGTTTCCTGAAAGTACAGAATGTAATTCATTATTTTTCTAAAAATATATTTATGGGAATAAATGTTATGCTTTGAATCTATGTGCTTCTTGATCCAGATTATTTCATTTCACCATCTTATATTGCTTATCTTTTATAAAGGGAGAGTTATAGAGTTAGGGAGATGAACAAGATTATCGAACTATTTTGTGGAAAATGTTTATAAGATATAGTGAAAATGAATTTATTGAATTTAAGAAAAGAAGACAATAAATCCTAATTTGTAGGACATCCAGTTTCTAAAATAGTGTAGTAACCTGGGTAGGCAATAGCTGCCTAGAAATTACACACTGGGGTCCTTCTTAAAATAAATAAATGTCAGTACTATGATGAAACAAGATTTTAAGGGACAAATGGTGATGAAACCATAGCTTTTGCAAAGAGTAAGAAGAATAAGAGTTGGAAGGAGATTGAAGGAGGTAAAAAAAAAAGTATAAAAAGTTGAGTTGTATTGTGTGTATGTATTGACTCCCCATGGTAAGTGCAACCATCAGATGTTGTGGATATGTACTAATAAATTCAAAAATGAAAGAAGAAAGGAGTAGCGTAAGTCCATATTTTTCTCAAGGCAATGTGATTTGTCTTTCTCTGATTATTACTTAGAAATAAAGAGGAATGCACAAATCTTAAAGATTTTAAAAATATTTTATGAGTTCCTTGTATACTTTTATGAAAAAGAAAATGATGAAAATATTTTTTTTAGCACAGAAAAGCTTCCACATACATAGGAAAGACTAAAGAATCACTGGAAAAGCCAGGACTGCTATTTGGATGAGAGTAAATAGTTACTTTGCGCATGCCAGTTTAGACTCCAAGCAAGTGAAATGTGTTTGCAGTTGTTGGTGTTTGGACTCTCCCAGGACACCAGTGATGACAGCGGAAACAGAACCGAGGAAAAGAGAGGGGAGAAGAGACCCAACAAACAAGTGCGGATTTCCAAACAAAGGACGGATTTCTAACCTGATCACAAATTGTTAATTGAGTATTCCTGAAACACTTAAAAACGTAGAATTGGAAGAGCAAGAAGCAGTGAAAAGCCACAGCTGTGTGCACTCTTCTCCAGATTCTGTGAGGAGCCCAGCGCTCTCCTGAACCAGATAGGAGGAAAGACAGGGAATTCGAAGGGTTTTACAGATACAGCTTGTAGTTATGAACTTTGAAATATTCTTTTTATCATGTTTTCCACACCATCAGAGCAACTTGGTACATAAAACAAACTCCTGTACATCAGTCTTGAGTTATAGAGCTGTATGTGAACTACAGAATCGGTATTTTAGCTATCTGTTAGGGAACATGAAAAAAATAACTGGACTTATACATATGCATGGTTTTCTGGAAAGTAATTTTAGGACACATATAGCAATCTACTTTTGGGGGTCTATGCTTCTTCTCTTTGAGAATTCTGTTTTGTTTTCCCTTAAATACATCATGGACTTATCATGGTCTAATTCTGTGAGCATTAGTTCTTCTACTTGCATAATTTATACTCGTAACTGAATATTTTTTGAATTCATAATTTTCTCATAGGTTCTAGACTCTTGATTTTCCGAGTAATCTGTGGGCTGTAGATCCTGGATAATTTTTTTTCTACTCCAAGCTCAAAATGTGTGCTGAACAGCTTTTCAACTGTCTAAGCACAGTTTGGTCAGCAGCCTTTTCTTTTTTCTTTTCTTAGTATTTATTTATTTTGGTAGTAAAACTTGCTCTTTCAAAAAAGCAGTGTTCTCATTTACTTTCCAGTACGAATTCTTCTTTTGGGGGACTAGATCTGTGCTTATTATTGCTTTAGTTTCAAGTTTTCTAGCAGGAATTTCTAAATATTTTCAGAAGCTTAAAAATAAAAGCATTCCATTTCCCCAATAGTTGCTCTCTAATTAATGTTCACATTTTGTAAATGAATGTTTCCTTCTATATTAATGAACTACTTTTAACTGAATACAAATCATAAATGCTAAATCAAAGTGGTAGATTTGTTTTCTTTCCATCTCACATTTTGCTTTGATCTCAAATTGTCTACTTTGATTTCTAAACGAAGTGTCATCATCTCCCTTACGTGTTCTTCAAAGCCTAAAAATAATTAATTTTAAAATCATTCTAAATGTAATAAATGTGTAAAAAGTAAGGCAGTATATTATAAAAGTTAAATGTTTTTTTTTAGTTTAACACGTGTTTTCTTTGTTTCCAGCCTTTATTCCCTCTAAATGCCTTAGTTACCTTTCTAGAATGAAATTATCCTTTCATGTAATCGTTTTAACATTTTTTCACCGCTTCCAAGTATTTTATAATAACGGGGTTAAAAATCATAATGGCAGCAAAACTCAACAGTTCACACCGAAAGCTTCCTGAAGGCCCCACCAGGCGCTAAACATTTATAAACATGACTTTAATCCTCAAATATTATAATAGAATTAACTACACTGTTAAAATATTTCAGATGAAGAAACAAAGGCTCCAAAGCTTAGGTAAAGAAATTTCTCCAGGTTGCCCAGCCCCCGAGAAAAAGCTCAACAGTACCCTATCCAGACAATATCTAATTCTGTTGACATTTTAATGACTACTAACATGTATTTTCCATTGATTTTGCATTGAAAGTCAGTTTAAGTTTACTCCCAAATGCTGCAAGGCGGCCCTGCCTCAGGGAAAGCGTTTGCGCATGCCTAGTACCAGCATTCACCAAATGGAGGTGCGCTCTCTGCAGCAGGAACTTGTCTTTTGCTAGGACACCTGAGCCGGAGCTTCTGTGTAGACTGACAGGAGGCGAAAAAGTGGGAAAATGTACGAAATGAGTGGGTGGGCTGGGCAGAGAGAATCCAAGAGGTTCTTAGTGTGACTGGCACATAAGGAAATCCTAAGAAATGTGAGAAACAAGAGATAAATGCTCCAAAATGAAAACTCTTAAAGGTGTATCTTCTATTGTACGACCAAGAAATTTACCAATGTGTGTAATCTGTGTCTGTACGTCTCTGTCTGTCTGTCTTGCTGCCAGTTACCAACTGGAACTCCAAAATGTACCAGTTACGACCATGTTTTCCCTTTTAACCATAAAATTAACACAGAATTTACTCAGAGTAGTATTCAGTCTAAATTTGCTAAATGCAGAAATAAATAATAAGACCTTAAGAGTAAAAATGGACCTTAGGTGAGGGAAATATGCAGAAATATTTACAGTTTAGAATATGAGAGCTGGTAAGAGGCCTTCCATAGAGCACAGAAAAGGCAGGCCGAACATCCAGGGCCTTCTCCTGCCTCCCTGGTTAGGAGGAAATGCAGTTGTGACGGGAACAGGTGCGGGCTAGAGCCTGAAACAGATGTGCAGCTTTGGGCAGAATGTCACTGGTCCTTTACATCCCCATGCTGTAGGTAGACAAGCTAGTTAGACATTTGCAGGAACACAGGTTGGCACTGGAAACGCCTACGTAGAAGCCAACATAGAGGTTAGAGTTGCTGGAGGAGAGAACTACCCACTCAGGCAGGATAAAGAGCAGTGCTTAATATTCTAAATAGGTGCTAGTTTCTCCCTACTCTTAACCTCCTTCATTCCTAAAATTCATTCTTTGATTTTAGAGAACATGAACTCATGTGTTTTAGGTATCTTTCAAGTCAGGGGCGAGGCCTTGTTCCCCCGTATCACCCATACGTTCTTGGAAAAATGGCTTGTACTTCACCAGACTTTAATGTGGTTACAGTTTTTTACTGAGTACAGTCCTAAACTTAAATACAGGTTACCTATTTGATTTAGGCTCAATTGACACTAATGAATGTATGTTTAAAAAAACTTAATTATGTATTTTTTATTTCTCTTAAAGCACTCTGAAAACTGCCTATTTTCTCAAGCAAGATATCAGAAATTGTAAATAATAATTTAAATTTTTTATATGAGAGTATGTCTTGAAGATGTTTAACATTTGGTTTAAGTTCAGTTACAGCAACACAACACCACCAACTGCGCCTCCACATCATGCCTGTTCAGAGAGGAGTAGTAAGATCGCTAACTGGCACACACTCCCCCAGTGGCCAGCTTAGAGGTATGGTACGCACATCCCAGGAGAAGCTGTCAAGGGAAAGCTCAACTAAGCACCTTTACATTTAAAATGCTAGCATCAAAGCAGATCTCTAAAATACAGAACTAATACCTTACCAAGCACCAGAGTCAAAAGTCTCACATTTTAGACTTTGTCAGTAGACTCAAATTCCCTAACCAAGATTATTTCAAAATTTAACCTATGGCTGCAGTACATGTGCTATAGTGTGTCTAAGCAACACTTTCTTCACTTCATAAATATGTTCACAAACCACATTAGCTCACACAATGGTTATCTTCACATAATCACAAACACATCTGAGAGTGAGGGAAAACAGGCCGATAATACTGGCATAAACTTCACACAACCCAGCTAGCTGTGTGAGGCCATGTGTTAAAAAAGCAGGGGGCTTTGTAAATAACTGCTATTTCCAACAGCCAGCCTCAGTCTGGGGCTGAATCACTGTAGAAAATAACACGGAATGGGGAAACAAAGGAGCAGGGGTGAGCATAAAGTTAAAGGTAGGGTGAAGAAGCAAGAAATCATTTATTCTTTCCATCTTATCCTGTGCAGAAATAACTTGTTACATCCAGGAGTTTGTTATGGTACCCTGAAAAGCTTAGGCTCTCTCAAGTTGGAATAAGGTGAGCTGAGTTTTACAAAGCAGAAACTCAAGCACCAGGACACCAAAACTTATTTCTTTTGAAGAAGAGTAACCAACCAAGCAGGGAGTTGTTGTCTCTGTTTTTTGCATTACTTATCTGGTGTGTCCTGAAGCCTCCAAAATCTCCTTAGGAACATAAAAATGAATAAGACTCTGGTGATATACAGAGCACTATATTTTCACTTTTTCTCTGGAAGCCTGTATAAACTTGGTAAGCAGAGAGATACAGGGCAAATTAGGTAGTAGACTTTTATGATATACACTCATCCTGTGGATCAGCGCTATGGAGTCTGGTAAGGACTTCTGGGCCCCAAATCAATCCATAAATCCATCTTCTCTTCAAGACAAGATAGAGCACAGTGGAGCTCATTTAGAAAGTAATTAAATCTACCCTCTTTCTTGAACAACAAATAACACATCGTCTGGCTTCATTTTCATAATAGCTGCATTCTTGACACTCAAGTCTTTATTTAGTGATGTGAGAAGTGACAATACAGAGGGAGACCACAGCTGCCAAATTTGACACCGATTCTGCAGAAATTTTGTGATGAATCCCTTAGTATAACTGGCCAGCACAGATAGAAGCACGACATCTTGTCCCAGAGTCTCTGAGAGAAACCAGCCTTCTCTGTCACTTTGCTGATGAGATAATTGCACAAAGAAAACTGTGTTGAGTGATTTGACCAATATTCATGCTCCATGATTGTTTGTAAGTGTTCTCTTACAGAGTAGAAAGGAACTAGCTGATACACGAATCAAGAACAATAAGGAAGGTCATTAGGGCTCATTGAATCTTAGTTTTTCATAAAACTTTTTAATAGCTCCGTTATACTTCAAGATATTTTCTTTAAGATTGTATTTATAAACTCCTTAACCTATCACAGAGAAAATAAACACATTAAACACATTCATTAAAGTTAAATTTGTAAGTAAAAAAAAATATAATGGGATTGTAAACTATTTCTCATCATTTATGTTATAGGTTTAAAGTAGCATAGCAACATGTTGAGATGATTTGGGGCTGATGTATTAGAAACGAAAACTCATTGAATACTTCAGCTATTCATTTGCTTCATTCATTCTGGCTGTTTCTTATTTTGCTTTCTCTTGTGGAAAGAAAGATTTAAGAAACATCTAATCTCTGTCAGTATGCAAACTTCTGTGAAATAAAAAGAAATATAGTTTCCTAAAAATGTAATCTAATTAAAGATTCTAATATTTGGTGCTATTAATTACTGCTTTATTGCCGTGTGTTGCCAATTCCAAAATAACCTTTACATATTGAGTTTGTAGCTGTTAAACTAATTTAGTGTTAATCTTTATTATTATGTCAATTCAATAGAAAAAAGAAAGCCACCTTAACCTTTCTAAAGAAACTGCCATGCCAACTAATTTGCTTTCAACAAATTACTTGAAATTGATTATTGTTATTGGCCACACAGAGGAACATATTTTTATAGTGCATTGGGAAATTTAAAAATTATTTTACTTCCTCTTTTTTTGCTAACAAGATGTATAAGACTTAAAGATTTACTACAGTTTCAATTGTAATGCTTTGGGTTTTTTCCTTTGGAAGTCTCTCTTATCACTGTATGTCTAGACTAACCCATCAAAATCTGACTTTAGAGTAAACATTTCTGAATTATTGGATACATGTAGACCAGATGGCTTTGGAGATTAGGACAACTTTATTCTGAGTAAGTCTACAAATTTCTTGTGGAACTAGACTTTCTTTTCTTTTCTTTCTTGTTTTTTGGTTTTTTGTTTTGTTTTGTTTTTGTTTCTGTTTTTTTGAGGCAAGGTCTCGCTTTGTAGTTCAGACTGGCCCTGAGCTCACTGTGTAGCCCAGGCATGCCAGGAACTCACAGCAATCCTCCTGTCTCTGCTTCTGGTGTGCTGGGATTACAGGCATGAGCCACCACACCTACCACTGTGGTATGTGATTACTGGGGATTGAACCCAGGACCTTGTGCTTGCAAGACAGGCACCAGAACCACTGAGCTAAATCCCCAGGCCTGGAGCTAAACTTTTCAAAGGTAATCCCCAGGGAGTACTGCCAAGCATAAGAATTCCATTCCATTTGTCGTCTGAATCCTTCATATCTAAGAACCTCATAAATGTAGGAAAGAAAAATCAAAGAGGTGAAAAACAATGGCCTGCAACATCAAGCTCCAAGTCAGCCTGCTCATTCTCATTTAGTTGACTTTCTCTTGGCACCAGCTGCAACCCAATTAAAAGGAACAGTGCACAGGTGTTCACTGAAATGACTAACACAAAAGCATACTTCCCTTCAGGGCTCTTAAAAAATTAGAGTTCTTCAATTTCCACACACCTTCAAACCCAAAACCAAACAATAAAATATGGGGGAAAAGAAATGAGATTCAGCAGGGGAAAAACACAATCAGCATAAGCTATAACCCAATTAAGCTGAATAGCACTCAGGTGTTTGATCACACTCATTCAAAATTTTGCCAGCAAAAATCTACTTTCTCTGACACATCCCAAGATTGATGGGCAATATCCATTTGTCTTAAGATTGTGATAAGAGCTCCCGAATTCAACCTCTTAAAAGAAGATTTCAATGCAGAATATATTCTTATGAAAATGAGGCACATTTTATACAAGTTGTCCAGCATCAGCACTTAACACTTCAAAATACCGATTTTAGCTTACCAGTGATGTTCAAGGTAGGTTTTAATTTTTACTTACATTCTTACAAGTTTTTCAGATGCAGAGAGTACTCCTGTTCAGGAAAATAACCTAGCCATTTGAGGTATTTTCTTTAATTTTATCAGATAACTTTAAATAATGATAAGATACTAGAGTGACCTAATTGAATAGATATCTCTGTCACTTCACATGATGGTAGATTTGCAAGGTCAGTGGTATCCGTACCTAGACGAGATCCACCAAAACGTCTCGGTAGGACCCAGCCATCCTTTTCCCTCTGAACAAGCCTGTAACTTAGTTGTGATGCATCCTTGAGTTTGAGAAGTTTCTGCCTCTTAATATGCCACAAAACTATGGCAAACACCCATTCGACCAGGGTAACCTGCAGGGTGCATCAAAACATGTCAGATTATCACCTTCTCTTCCACCTCCATATCCATGATTGAATATAAATGTTCATTTCTAATTTGTGCATTTCAACTACTGGTGAAGAAGCTTTCTTGAATTATAAATAATAACTGTTTAATGAAGCAGCTATGCTAATATGACCATTAATGAAAAACTCAAGAGATAAATATGAAATTATTACTTGAAACATTGTTGTTATTCACAGTTACATAAATTGGTTATAATATGCTCAATAATTTCATCTCGAACTACATTTTATAATGGATAGAAATCTTTGTGAAGTTAACTCTAAAATTCAAACAATTTGAAGTTTCTTCTTATATTGTACTTCAAATTGAAAATAATAACTACCACCAAAAAATATAAGAAAAAACAGTCAGTTTGTATAATATGATATGATTCATATTTAGTTGGTTTTAATTTGTAATTGCAGGAAGAGAAATTTTAATGGAAATACCATACTGTTTTCAATTCTAACCTTCTATGTTTATGAGATAAATTTTTGAATTTTTTCTATTCTGAGAAGCAAAATAAGAGACAACTTTGAAAAATGGATCCATACAATAACTAGGTAATATTAAATAAATTAAAACTATGATAAGATATTATCTGTTTCTAATGCTACAAAGTCATTGCTCTATTAAAGGTGATATATGAATATGTTCATGCACATATTCATACTATTTCTAGAGACTTCAAAAGGTCATCCTAATAAACAATATAAATCCACAATCAACAGAAGCCACTACCAAATATTTAAAGGTTAATAAGAAATATTCAATGAAAATTATCAAATGGAAACTACAACAGGTTACTTATTCTTCTTAGGCTTTCATTCATCATCTCTGACAAATTTAAGATTGCAAATTATATAATGTATATTCTCGGACACAGTGACATTAAACTAGATGTCCTCAGCAGAATAACAGATTAAGCAAAGTCCCAAGCCTTGAAGACTAAACAACACACTTCTAAATAACAAATGGTTGAAAATAGAAATCTTAAAAGAAACTGCACAGTGTTTTGAACTAGATGGAAGCTAAAGCATAACTGATCCACATCTGGGGAGTGAAGAGGAGCAGGGCTCACAGCGAAATGTATAGAGCTGAATTCATTGACTAGAATAGAGAAAAGTCTAAAGTAATCTAAACAAAAACAAAAACAAACAAACAAAAAAAACACCACCACCACCAACAGCAACAAAAAACCTCTAGACAAATGACAAAAACAAAAGGACTCAACTTTCTGATATGAAAAGATCCATGGGGTAAGTGTAAATGAATGCCAAAATATATGATAGGTCATGTGAAATAAGAAGAAAATATGTAAAAAGGAAAAAGGTGAGTAAGGGAAATTAAAAAAAAAAAGAAATGAAAAAACTTGATAGTAAAAAGAGGAAACAAAGCTTTTGTACATAAGAGGTAAGGAGTTTTAGGGAGGGTAGGGGAATGGGAAAAATGAGAATCGAGATGTGTCATGAACTGGTACAAATTCTCAATGTTAAATGCAATCATAATGTATGTATAAAATGTGCCAATAAAATCAATTTTAAAAAGATCCATGGGATTTTGTGAACAGTTTTTTCCTCACACACTGAGAATCTGGATATAATGAGTAACTGCACTCTTGAAAAACAAACTACCCAAACTCAAAGACAGTGTGGTGTTGGCAAATGACAAAGCAAATATATAAATGGGCCAACAAACAGAATTCAAAAATAGACCCATATATAGTCAACGAGGGAGAAGAGGCAATGTGATGGAGTAAGATATTTTTAACAAATGATTCTAGGACACCTGTACAATCAAATGAAAAGAGGAGGATGATCTAAATCCCAGTTTTTATTCTTAATAAAAATTAACTCTATGAATCATAAACCACAATGATAAATACAAAACTATACATTTTCTAGAAAATAATATAGCAAAAAATCTACATGACCTTGGGTATACGAAGAAATTTTAAACAGAACACCAAAGTTATAGTACAGTTAGTTAAGAAACAATAAGCTTCTACTTTGCAAAAGACAGTGTGAAAAGAACGGGAGATAAGCCATAAACCATGAGAAACTATTTAAAATTGAGCAATAGGAAACATTGCATTTGAAACTAGGTCAAAGACTCAAACACATGAAACACCAAAGATACACAGATTGCACAAAAGCTTATGAAAACATGCTATGTATCGCGTTTCATCAGGGAGATTCAAATTAAGACAAGATACTACTCCATAATTATTCAAATGGCCCACATCACTAACAACGCAAAAGACGAGTAAGGATAAGGAGCAACAGAAATTCTCATTCATGCATGGTGGAAGCACAAAATAAAGTTCTGATCATTTGTCTTTTAGAAACTTAGAAATTGTTTCAAATACTTTCCATATCACCCATTAATTGTACTTCATATTTATCTACATGAATTGAAAATATATGTCTAGTAAAGAAATGGCACAATTCTTAGACTATCTTTCAAACATCTAGACATGTTCATAATTTAACAATTTAATCACTGGGTATTTATATGATAATTTATGTCTCATTCCATACTCATAACAGTAGGCTAATATAAAGTTTAACAAGAGGTACATGTGTTGGTATGCACATGTAGTCCCAGCTATTTGGGAGGCTGAAGAAGGTGAGTTGCTTGAGCCTAAGAGTTTGAAATCACCTCGACAACATAGTGAAAACTGGTCTCAAAAAGAATTTTTTCTTAACAAAGGAAATGTCTAATTAGATATCATAGCTTTTGCCTTTAAATGCCAAATTTACAAAATGAAACACGTAATATATTAATCAAAGCACTAAATCAAATGCTATATTCTTAAAAAAATAGAAAATATTTCAAACATATTTGTCTTTTCTACCTAATAAGAAGAAAGCAAGACATAGTCAAATGTTTGTGTAAACAATATACATTATATCAAACAACTGAACATTGGACAACCTGAAGAACTGTTTGTGTAAGAACATGCCCATGCTGAATTACACAAATGTGACTCTGAGTGAACACATCAGATCACAAATAGTACATTTTATGACAATTACACCCTGTAATTGAAATACATGGTGACAGAAAAGCGTTATTACCACGGGAGAATGGATACTGTGAGAAAGAACTCAAGGGGGCTTTTACTACATCTCGATCTATGTACATACAACTGAATGTGATGATTTTGAGTGCAGGTCATGCTTCTGTAAGTTACATTCTTTGTTTATTAAATTGTTATACATAGTATCTCAAAATGAGCATGCATCTAAAACACATGTGGCCAGAATTTCAATAGTTTAATTAGTTTGGGAAAAGAAGGAAAATGTCAAATAAATTTTATCTTCTAAAAGATTAATTGCATAATATAGTTTTGTTTTGTCAAAATGCAAATCATTCAATAGAGCATGATACAATCATTTTATGAACTAGCCTGGTTATTTAAAAGGAAAGTTTCTATTGCTCAATGGAGGCAGCCTGAAGGGGTGGGAAATAAGGAAGATGCTGGGGCATGTCACTTGAGTGTAAAAAGTGCCATTTCCATCACTGGTCATAGAGATTTGGGTGTCTCATTTCTATAAAAATGAAATTTATACTTACCTTATGCTATGGTTGTCATGAATGAGTAATGCAATATGTGAAAACTTTTAGGACATTACCTGGAACATAGGACATAGACTATGTTTCAATCCTGTCTGTGGTAAATTGTTGACTGAAGGGTAAAAGTACAGTGTCATGCATATGTTTTTATTTCTTTGTTCATATATTTGTGTGTTTATATTTTGCAGTCCAGGGATCAAACTCAGGATCTTACCCATGTCGGGCAGGCAGCAACGCCACTGAGCTACACCCCTGGTGCAATGTATATATTATGAGCTAATTTGTGGGAAAATACAAGTGAATAATTCATTTAATTTGAAACAATTTGGAAGGACAAGCATCTGAAATAACACAAACTATGGAGTAATATTGTTAGCTACTTTTCTCTCATTGTTGAGACAGAATATCTGACACCTAAAGTTAAAAGGGAAGGGGTTTATTTCACCTGCATTTCCTGGAGGTGTCAGTTCGTAATCTGTTGTCTCTAAGGCATGAATGGCGAACAAGCATCACAGACAACATGGTGCACACAAGGCAGGAAAGATAACTCAGAATCCAATATTTACTTTAGTCACTATATTTATTTTCTCCACAAACTGCGAATACTTAAAATGACATTTATTATCCATGTCTCAAAATCATTCTACAATTATTGAAGGCCTTTATAAAGACCTACTATAATATAGTAGCTAGTGAGAAAATGCTTCTGTGAGAGACAGAAGGTAGTTAATGAGGCTGAAAGAGACACATATTCCTGCAGCTATTGAAGGAACTAAGGGTACAGACAAAATCTATGCAAGAATTAAAACAAAAACAAACCTATATGGGCCAGAAAAAGAATAAAAGTGGACAGAAAAATATATTTTGGGATCATCAATTATAGCTCATTTCAGCCATTAGGTTCTTCTTCACTCATGAGAGAAATACTGAGTTCGTTCTGCATTCCATTTTGTCAAAAAATACAAGTAAAGTTTTCCTTTATAATGAAACAAACAAACAAAAAATCTCCAATTCCTTAACTTTAAAATGTTTTACACATAGGTTGCAAGTGGTTTTTATTTATAATATTATGAAAAATTGTGAAAGTGAAAAAAAATCTTCCTTATTTATTATCTGGAAAAATGTAGATATGGCATATATCTTTGCAGAATATTTTTAGAAATTTTTAAATCATAAATGATTAATAAATATTTGTAATGCAAGAAAACTGATTCTAGAACTCTGCTCCTGAGAGCAAGTTAAACAGCAACACACATTCTTTCCTCACTGGTCTCTTCTGCTTGGAGCTTTTTTGCATTGTTTACTTTGAAGGTACAGTTCTTCCCAACTAGCAATGATTAACAAATATTTTAATACATGAACTCTCCTCTCCTTGTATAAATTTATCACATCCTGACAAAGTACATTTGTTCAGGTAAATCTTAAATGTGTGACTAGATGGCAGGGACAGCTGTGTTTTTGAAAGGAAAATGAGGAATATGGCAAGCGCTGAACAGATCAGACAACCTGTTCTCCCGAATGTGTGCACAGGCCTGGACAGTGAGGATGAGGAAGGGCTAAGAGTGTGAGAGACAGTGTGTACGCTGAGAGACCCACAGGGTTCTTTTAGGGAAAAAGTTGATATTTAGGGCAGTAGATCAAGAAGAGTGTTTTGAACGGGAAGATGTCACATGTGGTCTTATTAGAAAATGAAACTGACAATTTTCCATCAGCTGAACGTTCAAAGGAGGCCTTGGTAATGAGGGATAGAAAGAAGAGGAGAGTCTAGAGGGTATTCAAATACCTGGAGAAGGATGAGGGGTTGGGTTTAGGTGAAAGTGTGAGAAGGAATATACCTTTTATAGGTAAGACCTAAGCAACTCCACATCTGCCCCATTGTGAGAGAGAACAGTCAAGCGTAATATGGAAGCAAAAAAACCAACAGAAAAACAGCCCCAAAGAAAAGCCCCAGGCTCAATATGTCACAGGAAATTCAGTCTTAACAGAGCTGCGATTTTTAAGTAAATCTAGTCTCAGTGTATTTCAGACTATTCTTTCTTTTCACCCGTATAATCACAAATCTCCCCAATTTATTCAGTCTCTTCAGGACTAATATTTATTGGTATATATATATATATATATATTTTTTTTTTTTTTAGGTTTTTTGAGACAGGGTCTCGCTTTGTGGTTCAGGCTGGCCCTGAGCTCAGCCTCAAACTCACATCACAATCCTCCTGCCTCTGCCTCCCGAGTGCTGGGATTACAGGCATGAGCCACCACGCCTGGCACTGTGGTATGTGGTACTGGTTGCTGCTGGGTGTGGGTCTCCACACCCAGTATTG
>PVIR01004850.1:0-52071 GCA_004026965.1 Petromus typicus | reverse complement strand
GACTAATATTTATTTGAATTCTGTTATGAGTTAGGCAAACAGGAGGCCCTAGAAATATAGTGCTTATACAACATAATATCTGATTTTATACAGATGATTTACTGGGAGAAGGAAAAACATTGATGGCTAATGATATGATAGTATGTTCTCTTAGAGAAGTCTACAGAAATTACTATGAGGACTCAGAGAGTGGTTTTGAAATTAACGTTCACTATGCAACTCTATGTTTCTAAGTCCCACATTGCAGTTCTGTATATTATGGGAAAGAATATACAGAGTTATATGAGTATCTTATATGATTATATTATATTCCATTTATTTAATCCAGTGGTTCAGGTAATACTGAAATATAAAAAGACAAGGGAAACAGTAATATATAATAAGATAAAAAACATCAAAAAAGTTTTTTGTAAAATGTTTTTTGGAGCTTCTGTGTTCTTTTAGGTATGCACACAAAAAGGTTAACTTGTTAATAACCCTTAAGACAGATATTTTAAGAAAATACGGATTTATCTGTCAGTAATATAACTTGCTGCTCAAAAACCAGTTACATATTTACACATTTAGATGCATTTAATATATTTGTCATGTACAGAAGCTGAAATACACTATTTTATAAATATTGAAAAATTTTCTTCAATATTGATTATTAAATGTTTGGAGTGTTTTAATCATTTTACAATTATATATCTCCTTATATGGATTTCAGGTTTTAAGCCATAATTAAACTTACATTTAAAATGATCATAGAAAATTACTTCAAGCTTTCAGGAGAATAGCAAAGAACAGAGGACAAATCACATCGTTTTATCCCAATTTTTGTGTCATCAGCATTTATCCATCTGGCTCATCTGCCTCTCAACCTCCATGTGCTGAATTTTCTTCTACATCGTTTGAAAATAAATTGGATTCAATACACTTATTCAGCCCCAAATATTAATGCTTTCTTAGCACGTATTTCCAAACAACATCTTCTTGTATATTTATTCATCGCTCCATTACCAGCTTCAATTAATTTAAAATGGAAACAATATTCAGATCCAAACTATCATCCATATTTGATTGTTATGAATGGCCTAATATCACCTTTAGAGCACTGTTGTTATTTTATCTCTTGCATACAGAATCCAGCCCAAAGCTATGCATTCTATTTGGTCACTATGACTTTTTTAATAGAAAAAAACCCATACTTTTATTTGTATAGTTCTCAGAGAAACTGATTCAAACTAAGATTCAACAATTATCAAATTTCTGGTCTTGTTTTTCTTTCTTTCTTTTTTTTTTTTTTTTTTTTTGAGATAAGGTTTCCTATGTAGCCCAGAACACACAGTAATGCTTCTGCCTTAGCCTCCTAAATGCTGAGATTATAGATGTGAACCATCACTTGTGGCACTAATTTCTTGTTTGTAAAGTTTTTATTTATATTGAAGTGAAACTTCTTGAAGAAGGATCACAATCAGCTTTCTCACTGGCAGCTTTGAGGGATTCACATCGTCTTGGAAGCATCAAACAGAAGTTTACACTCATTTGTACACCTTAATGTTTCTATGGGAGGGAAACAGCGCATGTAGTCACTGGGCAGCAGGCATTGATCTGAAAATAATTACATAAGCAAAGGGGCAGTGAAGGGGGGCAGGAGGTGGCAGGGCTTTCTGAGATGGCCTTGCTCCAGTGAGTCTGTGGTACAGTAGTGACCACAGCTACAGTATGTCTTCCTCAATGAGCCCAGTGACATGGTTAACCCGTAGTGTCCATTTTCACACCGGGAGGCAGAGTTCAGTATTACAACATGTTTGAGGAGATTAAGGACCATATCTACACAGAGAAACAGACACATGAACATAACACATCCTAGTTCTTACTTTTTTCCCTCCCCCTCTTCTCCTTTCAATTTAGAGTATTTCCTCAACTTTCCTTTGTTGACATTGATATTTTTGAAGAAGATAGGTTCTGCACACTCTCCTTTCCCTTTCTTAACAGACGAGGTCCACATTTTGAGTTCAGTTAAGCACAGCTCATATAACCCTGGACAGACTCACTCCCAAGAAATGCTGACCTTTTCGGGTCCCCAGCAAAAGCAAAGTTCACTGTCCTCTGGAAAGAAACCTGGTCAGGGTTGTCTAGTTTTTCTAGGTTAAAGTTACTATTTTTTCTTTTGCAATTTACTAGTAATTCATTTGAAGAAAAACTTCAAAAATAATGCTTTGTATCAGATATTACCATAAATTTAACACTTATGGATGATCCTTGCCCTTAACTAGTCTTTATTTTTTATTTTTTATTTTTTATTATGATGGCTGCAAAATGATTTTTAAATTCTAGCACTATCTACACATCTATCAACTTTACAGGAGGAACGTCTTTTTTCTGTATTTACATATGTCAAATTATCCTTCTAGTTGTGATTTCTTAATAAATACTTATAAGTTTTCAAATAATTATTCATAAATTATGTTGTTCAATAATTTATTGTCCATTATTAGAGAGTCAGGAACCCTCGTGATTACTGCTGCACTGTTTGCAGTGGCTCGGAGACAGAAATCACCGAAGTGTGAACAGACCAACGGAGAAGACAATGCGGCCTGGTGCCTGTGGAACCCTTAGGACTCCTTTGCAAACAGGTGACATCCTGTTGCTGTCAACAACAGGGATAGAACAGAAGTGAATTAGGTAGAGTGACATGGCCAGTCAGAGAAAGCCAAATATCACACGATCCCGCCTCTGTGTGGAACCTAAGAAATTCGATCTCATAGAAAGGGAAAGTAGAAAAAATGGATACCAAAATACAGAGGAGTTAGAGAAAGAGATATTCAGCAAAACCTCCCAAGTGACAGTTATATGAAAGGAATAAATTCAAGGGGTTGATTGTATTTGTTTGATGGAAAATGAAACATAGAGTTGAGGATATGTTGTGGTTAGTACAAATGCTAGGACAGTGGTGGTAAATGCTTCTTTACAGATGATTTTCTTTCACATGTTTAAAACTCATTTTGAAATCTTTGGACTGCTAATCATCTATATTTGATAAGTACTGACTTTCAATTTATTTGCCTGTTCATTTTTCCTATAGTGCACTTTGTCATGTAAAGGAATTTTTGACTATCCCCTGAGATCTAACGATGTTTACTAGTCTGACTGAACAATATGAAAATTGAGTAGCTTTTAAAAAATAGTTTCCCAGACCTATGAAATAGGAGCATACGATATTTTCTTCTAGGAGTTTCACTGTTTACATTTGTTTATCTGAGCTATTTTAGTTTACTCATGCACATGGTATGAACATTATATCTAATTTTACTTTATTCTAACTGGAAACCTATTTTACTAACAATATTTATTTTGAAAAACATTAGTACAAATTACTTTAGAATTACATTTGAAAACCATAACTTGATATTATATTGCACTTTAACCTCGGAAAAGATTGGACACACTTCTTTTTGTTGTTTATGTTACTCTTCAGATTGCTTTTCCAGTCACTTTAACAGCTTTCTGAAAAGTGAGCTTATTATTTGCTTATTATGTTTGCACCAACTACAGCTTCCCTCAGCCAAACCATAAAGATTTGATAAACCCAGGGGCTGATTTCCCTGTTTTCTAAAGTGACACACTGGGACTCTCTACTGCAGAAGATTAGATTAGCTGGTAATATTTACAGCAAATGTCCACTCGGAAACAGTTGGAAACAGAAACCTTTTCACGTTAGCTGTTGCAGCCGGAGCCCGTAGACTCCCTCAGGGAGACAAGGCTGGTTCTTTGACAACAGCGCGTTTCGTCCCAGCCCCCTCTTCTCAGCAGTGTTAGGTTCTAAAACCTGAGTCTGACACCCAGGTCCGTTATGGACAGGCGTGTTTTCTGTCATTTATATAAGAGAAAATCACTCTGCTTCATGTCCAGTGGTTTTCTCCTCAGAATGGAATCAATTTCTGGTTAGGTAGAAGCAGTAAGAAATATTCAGACTGCGCTCTTTTATCCCTTTTTTGTTGTTGTTGTTTTTTGTTATTTCAGTGTCTTCTCTTCTTTTCACATTGGACCAAATGAAGTGCAGTGAGGCTTGGTGTTCATTTTCTACATAAAGTAGAGTAGTGAATAGGTTAGGATTTGCAAGCCCTATGGCTTCTTCTAGTTTTACAGCGTTAACACAGATGTGACTCCGTTTATTCTGAGACACGACTGAACTAATTGATTCAGCCTCTTTCAAATTTCTGTACTATTTACTGATGCAAACGCCATTTGAGTCAATTCTAGTGAAATCGAATTTATTGAGACTTATCAACTCAAAGAGCTTGTTCCCTTGTGGAGGTACTTAAACAAAACAACTTCTGCATAGGGACAAGCAGACATCTCCTGCTTGTCATATCCTGCCCCACCCCTAACTTTCATGGCAAGATCCCATTGCAAACAAAACTTGAAATAGATTTTAGACACAACTTATACTGGTACAAATCCCCATTATGGAGTGCAATCATGATGTGTATATTTAATGTACCAATAAAGATAATTAAAAAAAAAATAGATTTTAGCAAAATGGTTAAGGAATCTTGAAGAATGGACCTTTGGAGGAACTTACATTAAGAACATGTCTTTTAAAGCTCAATATCTCTATTATAAATTGTCATTTTATTTTTGAGAGTACTGAGAATTGGACGGAGGGCTTTCACATTGAACTATATCCTCATTCCTTTTTTTATTTTTGAGATGGAATCTTTCTAAGTGGCTAAGTTGCTTAGGTTGAGCTGAGGCCTCTGATTTCCTGACTCAGCCTCCTGGAGTGCTGGGATAGTCCTACATGCTGAAGTTACAATTGCCATTTTATTGCCTTGGGACTCAAATACAATGATTGAAGATCCTGTATCCTTTTAATTAAAAACTCTTGAAGTAAAAGTACAAAAGTTTCACTCTATGTGCTCTTGGTCAAAAAACAAACATGGTTTCCTTAGTTGTTATCCTCAACAATAGCATTGCCATATGAAGTCACAGAGCATGAAATATTTTTCTAGATAAAGTTTCTATTAAATAGAACTGTAGTTTATTGATGGAGCAACACACATCAGGATTGGGATCCTCGGGTATAGTAAAAAGAATTCTGCAAAAGTTTGAGAAATACAATTATAAATACTTGTACTTTGGTAGTTGCTTTAAATTGACGGTACAGTACAGTGTAGTTGTAAGGAAAATATGTATTGTTACTTTTACAGTTATTTGGCATGGGAAGGTAGACATGAGCTAATTTTGAGATTTGTTTACATGCACAAAAGTCTTTAATTCAAAGTCTGTTGGTTTCCGAATGTTCCCAAGTTGAGGACTTGCTATGCTGATCTCCTTCATTTCTGAGGTCTTAACAAATTAGCTCCTTTAATTTCTCTCATTATACTTCTTGGACTTTCTATAAGCAGCAAACTAAACGAGTTCAAATAGTTTTCAAATATTGTTAGTGATCTCAAAATAAGTGCTATGTTCATGGGCTCATTTGGTTCTGTTGATAGTACCTGCTACCTATTTAAAGAATTACAAAGTTAATATGCTACATATAAAAAAGGAAGAATGTAATTCAGAAAAATAATAAGACCTCAGAAGAAAAATGTCATTAGAAAAAGTAGGAGGACCTGACTGAAATTGTGCCTGGACTTTGGAGTAACTATTGTCATCTGTTATGACTGAGAGCTGAGATGTGGTAACGGAACAGCTGTGGCACTGCGGAGTGGGGTCAGCCAGCCAGCGTGGAGGCTGCGTGCACTGCAGTTATGGAGCTTGGAAGAATAAGCCTTAGTACGTGATGTTTCTTCTCTCTCCAAATAGGAGCAGAGCAGCATGATACGAAGGATGTGCGAGCTTGCTTTGTAGAAATGCTAAACCTAGGCATGCGTAGAAACACAGTAATACTGAAACCAATAGCTGAGTGGATCGAACACCATACAAATACAGGATATAGATATACTTAGAAAAACGTCACAGGGAATTTTAGATGAAGTTAGTTTATAAAATATTTTTGTGTATTGTAGAAAACGTAGTGGTTATAAATACAATTGTACTTTCATAAGGAGAAAGACACACAAATTGTGTCTTTCAATTTCAAATATTTCTTAAGTTTTCTATAACTTTTTCTTTTTTTTTTTTTGAGACCAGGTCTCATTTGTTTTCTCAGGCTAGCCCTGAGCTCACTATGTAGCCCAGGCAACCATTCTCCTGCCTCTGCCTCCTAAATTCTGGGATTGCGGGTTATTTAATTTTTTTTTTTTTTTTTTGGAATAGAAGATATTAGACTGAGATTGTGTGGTAGAAAACTTTAGAGTGTTGGAGAGAGGCAGAAGAGGTTTCCTCCTCAGTCTGTGGAAGAAATTGTGTAATATGAGGTTGTCAGTGGGTTTTGATCTTGGAGGCTTCAAACTACTTAGAACTGGAGAATGTCAGGAGCAGGATGTGCTAATTCTGCAGAGCTTCAAGAAATAGCGCGTGTAAGTTGTGGTTTGGCTTGAGCTTTGATTCCTGAATTCCTCAGTTATATGTTTTGCTTGGTACAACACATAATCTGGTGAGGCCCATTGTGTTTCCTGCTTACTCCTGGCATTCTGGAAAGTTGTGCATCATCATGTCTATCAAGTTAGTGTAGTGAAAAACTTGATGACTAAAACCTAGTCTGTTTGTGAACCATAGTTATAAGTGCATATGTACTTGGTAACAGAACTAAACTAACATAATATATAAAGTTTGATATTCCTAAATTAATTAGCCTTCTGTTTAATTTTTTTATTTTTTCAGATCTGTCTTTGTAGCCCAGGCTGGCCCTGAACTATGTAACCCAAGTAGTCCTCAAACTCATGGCTTCCTTCCTGAGTGCTGGACTATAGACCTAAGCCATCATACTCAGCAAATCAACCTTTAAAAAGGCAACAGCTGAGCATAGTATCTACACAACCATCAAGTTAACAATAGATAATCTTTCAGAAACTATGTGGGCCATAATACATTTAGCAGTAATGCTTGAAGAATTACTGATTAATTGGAAAATCTGAGATAATTTTGACCTAGATAATGTATTACCTAATTTGAAGGTTTTGTATAATTGATAGCTACTCTTTGATCTGTTCATTAAATTAACCTTTAAACATTACATAGTAGTAGGCTACTGTGTGGGAGATAAACTATAAATAAAAAGTTTAAAAACTTCACAGATATTAAAATCCAAAGTTATAATTTTTAGAGATAAAGATAATAAAGAAGGAAAGGTTCAAATTTTGCAAAATGAGGAATTCATCATCTAGCTTTATTGAGCTAACAGCCACTCCCAAACTCCAGTGACTTCCATTGTCAAATGTCCTTCTGGTACTGTCTGCTGTGTTTCTGATCTATGTGTTGTCTTGCTTCACCACTAGAGAAGGGGAGCTGCCCACTTTGGGTTTTTCCACTTTCAAGACACAGAAAAAAACCAAAAAACCAAACATCAAAAACCAAAGAAAGACTCAGAACAACCTGGCCTCTTATCTTTTCTACTGAAATGTGAAATGAATCATATCTGCTCACAGTATCGAAGCTGAATTGGTTTAAGGAGCCAGTCTCAAAATCAAGGGCATAGAATGAGAATTCCTTTTATAAACATACAATGCCCCACTAATGAATATGAACGCTCTCCTATGAGAAAGAGGATCACTGGTTACAGGAAAGCAATGTATCTCAGAAATATTCCAAGTTTCCTATCATGGCAGAGTTTAGGAGAAGTTTCTTCCTCATTAGAAGTGCTTCTTTGTGCTTTCCTTTTGCTTAAGAATGAGTCGCCTCAGCATCTGTATTATGATAGTTTTATAGACGGTTCTCCCCACAGAGCAAACTCATTGTTCTGAAAAAGCAAGTATCAGTTCTGCAGCTGGGGGGAAAATCCTGTGGTTTGCACTGTTACTTTTCTTTTTATTTCCCTTCAGGCATCAGATTGAAAAACTAACTAAATCGTTAACATAGATTATAATAATTAATTATAAATTCTTCCATAATATTGTATGATGATTCTGAATCCAGAAAAGGCAAAGACAATTGAGTTCTCAAGAAGTAAAGTTCTAAAGATAAGTAAATAAAGCATAAGGAGTGCTGGATCATAAAACACGCCTTATGTGTTTTAGAAAGGAGGAGAAACAATTCAACTGTATGTTTTTATGCAGAAGAACATGTAAATCTGCCAAGAATTCTAGAGGCAATGCTACACTTGTAAAGGCAAATAGGAAAGAAAAAATAAGTTACACATTGAACACGTCTGTTGTTTTGACTAGTACTGTCTTTCTGCTGTTGTATTTTCTAAATGGTGTATAGTCCTACTATTAAGTATGATCCAGAAGTCATGGCACAGGCCAAATGGAGCATATTACTATCAGCAAACATTTGAGAACATCGAACTTAATATGAGTTGCTGCTGAGCAAGAACAACCTCAGTGTAAGTTATGAATCTCAACATGTGTTTGTCTTACGAGTTTCAGTTATTTTATCCAGCTTCCCACAGAAAAAAGAGAAGTGACTGGCAACAATAAGAAATCCTTCACACACACTAAGAAATTCTTAAAATTCATCCACACATGAGAAAACACTGTCATTATTTTTAGCAAATATCCATACAAGAAAATTCCACATAGATTTTCTGAATGTTTGTTAAACTTGCTGGATCTCTCTTCAGAATGTCTATCATATGCAGAGGTTCCACGCAATGCTTCAGAAGTGAGCAGATATAAGAGATGGGGACGATTCGAGGACATCTCACAATGCGAGGAGCTCGGTGAGACGGAAAGCGAGTGGTACTGAAAAGAAGAAGTCACTCCTAGAGAAATACACATGGAAATCCATGCTATAATAACAGAAGTAACCATGATATCTTTAAGATAAATGTTATAAATCCAAAATTATGACTCAGCCAAAATCTTCTCCTGGTAGATGAAGAAAGGAAAGATGCAAAGAGAAGTAGAGATTCCAGAAAAGTAATATAGAAAGAGAAAAGTGTTCATCTCAAGACCTACCAAGCACAAAACAAGGCTTTATATATGTATACTATATATGTATGTATGTATGTATGTATATATATATATATATGTGTGTATGTATGTATATATGTATGCATGCATATATGTATGTATGTATGTATATGTATGGATGTAGATATATGTATGTATATATATATATATACTTTATTATAAATGTATGCTATGTATACTTTTAAATAAGTCATTTAAACAGTTGTACTTATGATTGGAACTCACCCTAGGACAAGTATTGTGCTGTACAAATGGTAACATTCATACCTAAAGTATGGACCTTCAGGTTCAAAAATCAACTCTCCATATTGGCTGCTGTCTTAGATTTATTTATTTTCCTCTCTGACCACCCTGCTCTGCTTCTACAAAAAAGTGGACTTGTGCAATGTTAATATACATTGTATAAATGAGTTTTGGATTAATTGACCAGGAAAAAATTAATTACATAAAATAAATGTGGTATATAATTAATATTCTTTTATGAATTACTAAATGGAAAATTTCCTTAATACATACATAGTTTTTATCCCAGATATACACACAGATTAACTTCCTTGCAAACCCAGATTACCTCATTAGTTTGTCAAGACACTCTTTAATTTTTTCTTTTGAACTTAAATAAATGCATACTCAGTTCAGCTGCTATGAAAAATAAAATTTAATACAGTATGGAAATGATTCTGGAAGTTTATATTGTAGATGACAAATAAATATTTGCAAATCATTTCTTGATGTGTCTGATTAAATGTACACACTGTTAGGAACTCTCCAAGGTTAAACAAAATAACATGGATATAATGAGAAAAGAAGATCAAAATATAGTCCTTAGTCACCCAATAATATCCAAACTGGTGTCAAGTTGACATCTTACCCTGTCTTCTCTTTCCACAAATATTTCCACAAATATTTATGAAGAACCCAGTGAGCTCCATATGATATTAACGAATCAATAAACAGTATAATATTTTTTTGGCTACTTATCAGTCTGCTGAGTCCAAAAATTATTCAAATGTGTATTATTTATATACATAAGCAAGCATAGGTGTATTTGTTATTCATTTCTAGTCATACTGTCTAATGCTATAGTAATATTTTCCCCGTGTTCCAATAGTGCACATATAGAAATACACTAAAAGATCTTCTGGCCAACTATTAACACCATCCTGTAAAGTTGATGTGATATAAATAGAAATCCAATGTTACCAAAACCTGCCTCAGTTACCAGCCTTACAAATACATTTTGATGAGAGTAAAGTACATTATTTAATATCTGATCTGCCATATGTCTCCTACACTGAGATATTGCATTATCTTCACAGTAGTTGCAAGGTTATTTTGTGAGTTGAGTTATAATAATGGTCTCTTCCATTTGTACAACATCAGTTCTAAAGAAAAAGCAAAGAGGACCTAGCAAGGGAAAAATATTGAAGTGAATGATGCTAGTTCAAATAACTGAGCCTTATAATCTGGTACTTTAAACTTAGGCAGGATTCACAACTTTATGATAAATATCTTCAAAGTTGGTGGGAAATGTAATGAATAATAGAAAATAATTAATCCTTTAACAAGACAAGTAACCACAGAATAATAACCTGAAATATGAATTCTCTTAAGAGAAGAAGAAAGAGATAATAAAATATTTAAAGACATTAACTCAGCAACTTCTGTTAAAAATCTTTACAGGCTATAAGGCTGAATTTTTCACACAAAAATCATACAGTTAGTATCACATCAGATGAAATCGTTAATGCCCATTTGGAAGAAATGACCAGTAACATTTATTAGAAGTGTTCAGGATTAATCCCTGAAACACTTGTACACTGAGCAGTTAGCTAACCACTGTAAAGCATGCGTTTTATTACTACAGTATAAAGTTATTAAACAGTACCACAATACATTTTACTTAAAACACTGAAACTTTAAAACTAAGGTGAATTTTCATGAAAATGTTTCAATTTAAAATATTTACTAAAAAAAGTTTTTAATACCTGAAGTAAAATTGAGACCAACTTCATTTCAAATTGAAGAAAATTAGCTGCTAAAGTATATGATTTAAAATAAGGCTAAAGCAAAACCATAGTAACTTATGTAAAGACTGCATCATTGTTATGGCTATGTTGAACTGGACTGCACTATTCAACATCTCCACACAAGTGTTCAGTCCTTACTAATTCTTGCAATAATATATACTTTTCTAAAAGGTCAAGTGTATCCTAGAATGCACAAAGTTAAATTATGTCAGCACACTGCAAAAATACGCTGAGGCATCAACGGCATTGCACAGTGTGATCAAAATAATAGATGAAAGAGCAAAACAAGGCACCGCAGGCTTCTCCGATGTCCTGTCTTCACGCAGACTCATGTGAATCGCCAGGAAAAGTCATTTAGGTCTAAGTTAAAAGAATAAAAGCATTGTTTCTGACAGAAAACAATGCTTTGCTTGAACTTAGTATCTCAATAAGATTTTAATCTAAGAATACTCTAATACACGCATGCACTCCTTTGATGAAAGGATATGATATAAATATTTGTCAAAGGTTGTTCCCTTACAGCTCATTCTGCAGATATTGAGCCCTAAGTATCTTGCTGTATGTGATATATTTATCTAACTCTACTTAATTAGAAATACAAGGAACAAGGGAGAATAAAGGACACCATAACAGAAGTCACTGCTTTGTCTTTATGCTTGGTTCATTCCTTGACAAGATGACTGACCTCCTGAATCAGCTATTTCAGTAGTTTTTCCCTCCATTACTTTTGGCACCTGCATACTTTGTGTCCTTTTTCTATAATATATAATATGTATTATATGTGCAATACATACCATATATATTATACATATCCTGCATGCTTCAGTCTATATTACTTCTCTTTCTAGTTCAACTTGGTAAAAATGTGTAGAAAGTCACTCTCCTAGAGGTTAAAAATAAGTGTCATCTTCAGTGATTTTACTAACTCATAACTCAACAGCATCACACTATAAATATGTATTGAATGTGGAAAGAAGTATTTCATCTGCCCTGGCTTCTGGAGGAAATGCACCTATAACTGAACATTTGTAGCAAAAGTCTTGTGATCCATTAAAGGAGAGCATATGAGCCACTGAAGATCTCTTGAGAGCCTCAGGCACTGAATTAGGATTACTATGACCCAAGTCGGCAGTCCTGCTTGGAATACTTTTTCAAGTGATAAGCATAACAGGCCCTTTCAGGCATCCAAACTGTGTTTAGTATGTGGCACACTCACAACATATGATAAAATTAAGTGATTAGTATAGGTGAAGAACATGACAATAAACATAACCAGTTTTAACTGTTGCAAGAAAATGGCTTAAGTTTTTATTGCTGACAGTTCCCCAGAGATTTTTATTTGAGTTACGTCTTAGAGAATCTGTCACATTTTTCCAGAAAATAGAAATAAGAAAAGTGGAAAATGCACTCCATTTCCAGGCACCTTAAGAGGACAGCTAGATCTTACCCCCTACATGAACTCTGGAGCATCACACAGACTCATTTAGCCAGAGTCTCCACTGGCCTTACACTACAATTCCTGTATTAATTAGCATTAAGCCAAACTGTGAGTATTAGAAACATGATAAACCTAACTTTTTCCTCTGTGTGGGTGAATCCCTAGTCTTCGTTGTGTAAAATGATGGCTACCACATCTGGACATAAGACAGCAAGATGGAAAAACAAATAACAGGGCATCAATACCTGCACTGTGCTTTGGCCTCAAAACCTCCACTCACATGAATACTCTTAGTTCCAATTTAATCTCTCTTCTTCTTGTCTTTGAGTTCAGTTTAAATATCTACTCTGACATAAAATTGGGAAAATTGTTCCTGGAAAGTGGCCATACTTTTTGCATTAGTCTTCAAAGTCTGTTTCGGGATTTTCAGTCTAGAGTTTTCAGGGCATTCAACTCTAACCTCATCTTCAGGACAGAAATTCCCCGCAGTCCACTGGGCTTTTCCTTGTTTCTCAATTATGCCCTCGCCCAACATGAATCTCTCCCTCCTTAGGTAGCCCTTTGACTCTTGCTTACCAGCTTATCACTCAAAGTGCTTTCCACAAAGAGAATGTTAAAAAAAAAAAAAAGCAATGCACCTGCTTTATTTTTCTTTGTATTACTTTCACCATCTTATGAAAGGCACCTTCTAATTTGTTTATATTTTGCTCCCCACTACTATAATGTTCACAATAGCAGCAAATTTCTCTACACTCACAAGTGCTCCTTGTTCAGTACTCCATAAATATTTGTTTAATAATAAACACATGCTGCTTTTTCCTGCAGCTATACTTCAGGTCCCCCCGCCTCCAAATTAATTCATTCCCACACAGGCATCTATCTTCCCTGTTAACATATTCTTTATTCTCTATTTGGTATTTCTGTAGTAAACCCTCCAGTCTCTCAAATAGCTGCGGAGACATTGACTATCCTATGTCTGTCATACTGTGGATCAGTTAATTTCCATGTCTTGCCAGTGTTTCCTCCACAAGATTCCTGTCTTTTTCACTTTACCCAACCCCACTGCTGTTAGGTCAGTTAAGATTCCAATTGCTTCCAGCTCTGCAGTAGCTGTTCTGTCCAAGATAATTAACTAAATTAAAATATTAATAGCTTCCATTGCTTGTTCTAATTTCTGATGCCTCTGGTCCACTTTTCACTTTTGTTCAAGCAATTTTCTTCCTAAACTAAAATTCACAGCAGATCAATTTCCTTGTTTGTGCTAGACTAAATGATAATGAAAAGTTCTTATCGCATTTAAAATCAATCAATATGTTATAATCCACGTTTTTTGAAATTAATGACCAACAAGAAAATAAGTTTTCTTAAGCTAATAAAGTGACTATGTAAAATCATCAGCTCCATCTTGTATCTGCTAACCTCCTAGCAAAGGTCATCTCCTCCTCCTTATTTATGATATGATTTGGTTCCATCTATATGGATATTACTCTTCAACACTTTCCCTAATTGCTTGTAAAAATTAAAACATCTCATCAAATCGAATTTTGTTTTTCATCTTCAATTAATTCACATAAGCACATTGTCTGAATCAGCCTTCCTAATATATTCAAAATTCCCAGCTTTTCTTTCTTCATTTTATTAAGATTCTGAGGTACAGAAAATGGAAGACTAGCTCAATGTAGCTTTCAATGGATAGTATTTTTTTGGCTGTTATAAATGAGATGTCAAATAGACTAAAAAGCCAAAAATGGGGTGTGAATTTCTCTCTCCCTTACCTATGCTCCTTCCATACTAAGGACTCTTTTCCTGACTCTGGGTACAGAAATGTTTGCTTCACACAATAAAAGCACAGCATAAAGGACTCTAAAACTTGGCATTTCCAAATACATTTTCTATATTAAATAGCAAACTCTATGCTGCCAATATACTATTAATCACTGGGCTCTGAAATACAATGGAGTTTGACTCCATACTCCGGATTTTCTTATATTGTGGCCATTAGGGGATTGCTTTTCCAGTGTCGGTATCCTCCTCTCTTCTGCAGAATGACATTGGCACCCACCTTAAAATTTCTTTAGAAAAGTAAAAGAGACAAAACAAATCTCACTTAGCATCGCTGTTGGCCCATAAATGACACTCCTCCAAGGCTTTCCACCATCGTGCAATGTACCATCTACCCTGATGATCTCTGCTGCACGCACATTATACACCAGCTTTAAGGCAAATGAAAATGACTTCAGCCTTTTTTGCTGGGCTGCAGTAATCCAGACTGCTTACTCTCCTTGAATATTCTTTCTTCTGCAAATGTCCTTTCCTCTGGCAAATCACGAGACCTCAGATCCTTCCTAACTTGTTTTGCATTTAGTTCTGTATTAGTAACAGGAAGCAATGCCACACAAGTTATTTTGTATTTATGTCAACCTACCCAAATCAGAAAACTGTTATGGAGCAGTACGTAGACAGAGTTTTTGCATTAGGAATTTATGTCACTGTTCATCTGATTTGCTGAATGCTGGCCCCGCATTACTTCTGGTTCTGTTCAGAAAGCTGTCCACTTAGATCTTTGCTCTGCACACTGCAGATTTTCCTAGTTACTTCTCATGGCTTTCTCTCACACCTTCTCAATTTTTCAGCATTTCATTTAATATTAACTGATTACTTAATAGTATAATCATTTAAAAGCTATCCCCTAATACTCTCAGTAGATGTTAGCTCTGAAAATACTGGGGTATCATAAGCTTTATTCACTTCTCTATTTCCATGACTGGAAGTGCTTGATTCTCACATATCTTGTTGGCTTAGGCATGTTGCCAGTGAAATCATTGACTCCATATCCATATTCTAAATCTTCATTGTATAGAAGTCATATCTGTTAGTATTAATGTGAAGCAAAGCCTTTTGGCCTAAGAACTTCTATTTTTTCCCAGTAGAGGTAAGAAAGTTTCTTGTTGTTGATCCTCACATAGGAAATTATGTGACTATCATTTTGTCACTCACTGTACATACCTGCTAGCTTCCAAAAACAAAAATATTTCAGTATTTACACATCTGTTTCCTACTTATTTCATTTATTAGTATGGCCTCAAGGTGCATCCTTTTAAATATAAATCTCTGTAAATCATCAATCTTTATCACTGAGTAATACTCTATTTTATTTTTTTAAAACACATCTTCTATATCCACTGGTGGGTTGATGAGCCTCTGTGCTGTTTTCAAGATTTAGTTATTACTAACTGTGCTGCTATAAATTTAGGTACACATGTGAAACCAAATCATTGTACAAAAAGCAAAGCTTTCCCCTGTAGTAATGATCTCTGTGTCTGGGTTTGCAAATTTCTTCTCTTTTCTATTTTTTTGTTATTGCTAATGTTTTTGGTTTAATTTCTCCTTTTTGTTTGGACAATGTTTAATGTAAGTATCTTTTTTCTTAATATTTAGAACCCTTAGGAGATAAGTACTTCCTGGTGTGTTCTGTTTGGATCTGTAATGGTCTTAAGTAATCTAAGTTCTGGCACCACTGGGAAGGTATTTACATAGAACAATCATATCATTTTGGTTGACACAGTTCAATCAGTATCATCAATAGTATCAAAAATATCACAGGAAGTGGCAAGCCTTGTCAATTACTATCCTGATATTTTTACCTCATGTATAAGATCTGTGACCATAGGCTAAAATTTAGAACGAACCATAAATATGTGTACAATATACAGGTCCTTCAATATAGCAGCATCACCCTTGAGGAATAAAGGATCACCAGGGAGTTGGTGGGACAGTGAAATAGAAGGAGACAGACAGATTAATAATAGGATTAGAAGATATATAAGATCACACAAACCATGGGAAAGTAATAGAGGATAGAGGACAAATGAGAGAAGGAGATGAATAGAAAACAGAACAGATTCACAACAGCAGGACCATGATAAACTTTATTCACCCTCCTCTAATAGTGCAGAAGAAAAAGAGTAGGGAAAACTGAAATGCATAAATTTCTGCAATCTGATACTAATCAGTGGACAAGAGAGGATGAGGAAATATGAGAAGAATAGGGATCCCCAGCAGCAACAGGCTAACATGAGACTATTTTCCCTCTTCTGTAAAAATAAAAGCCATTGAGAGATGAAAAAAAACCCTGAAGTTGGACAGATCCAGAAATAAGATATTAGATAGCAGAGGTGAGAAAAAAGAAAGGAAAAGAACAAAACAGAAACCAAAAAACAAAACAAAAAAAGGCCACAAGCTCTACAAAGAGGGCCCTTCAAAAGGCAGTAGCACAGAGATTGGGACTGACTAGTGACAGGGAGCGACCATCATCCCGTCTGCATTTTGGCTATAATGCTCAAGTTGAGCTCAGCGAACTGCTGCAGGCTTGAACTCTGCAAGAATCCAGGGTCCTGTAGGTGAGACTGACTCCACAAACTCACCACTGGCTTTCGCCAGTGAGACTTCCTCATTCTTCCAGGGGTGTTTTGTGTTGTGGTGGATAGGGTAGTTGCACACCAGAGCCCTCTGCCTAAGTGGCAGTTCTGCTACCTCACTTATTCAGTGTGCCCAGAGAAGTAACTGGAATCTCTGGGGCTCCTCCCCATGTGCTGACCCCAAGACAGGCCAGGGCCCAAGCACCACTGCACGTAGATAAGAAAATGGAATCTCCTCTCTGCTCTCCTCCCATGCTGGGCTCGGGTGCTGTGGGGAGCACAGGCAGGGGCTGCCCACCCAGGAGCAGTGCTTCCTCAGTGTGCACACAGATGTCTTCAATATATATCTTAATTAATTTTACACCTCCTTTTGATACAATTTTAAATGAGACTTATGCTTAAGACAGTTAACGGGAAAATCTCAATGTTTCACATAAAATATTTAATAAAAACATAATTTGATGCTAGCATAATATCTATTACAGTATACATAGTATTCATTTATTTTTAAAGTCAATAATTTTGTATGCTAGAACTTTATTTCTCTCCAACAAATAATTAACAGTGACAAGAATCTTGAACCAAAACAGAAATAAAATTGTTTTAAATGTTCATAAGAATATTAAGTGGCAACTTATATTTTAAATTACCTTTACATTAGTTTATTTTAGTATTGAAATCAAGGGAATGAGTATTATTTTCCTCCAGAAATTTTATTATAAATGAAGATTATTTCACCTAAGAAGTATTAGTGTTGTTTGATAATTTAGTAGGTTTCAGCTGTATTTTTAAACTTATATATGCATGTAGAAAAGAATATATGAAGACAACTAAATATTTTGCATTATGGATGTATTGCTCCAAACTTCATCAAGAAAGCAATAACACCAACAATACTCTAGATGATGTTGAGAAGTAAATATTCTCTCCATGTACTGAATTTTGTTCCTTCACAAACTCAAGGAGTGAAACAACCAGAGAAAAATTTACTCAACCTAGTTAATACAACTGAGCACCTTTAATTACAAACTCAGAAGAAACTGGAGTAAAATCCGTACAGGCCTATTACATTCATGGTCAAGATCCTGAGAAATCTGTGGCTTATGAACACTGGCACTTTTACTCTTCAGATTTATTTAATTTCACACAAACATTTTGTATTTGAATTATTTTATAGCCTCTATAAAGGGATACCATCTTATTTGAAGTTCATTTTTTAATATTCTCTATCAAAAATCTTTTAATGTTGTTGAAATCAACCATTGTAACACTGTTAACAGTGTAGACTATTATGTGCATACTTCCATGAAAGATGAAAGTGACAATAACTTTAATAGCCCTGAATTTACAAAGCAATTTATACTACATATATTAGTATTCTTAACACTTTTCACATCCTAAATCTGACTCGTACTTATGTGTTTGTCAATATTTACATCCTTCATGTCCCACAGTCAAATTCTGCAGTTACAAAAAATATTGAAGTTGATACATAATAAATGTGAAAATAATCAACTTAGATTTTCCTTCATTTCATGAAAATTGCCATATATGCTATCAACATGACAGTACCCTCTGATAATTATTTTTTATTGTTGTGTATTTGTCAATTTTTCCTGCTTGTGCTAGAATAATCACTTCAACGACACTAAAAAAGAGGTACATTAGCATGTATGGGTCAATGTAAAGATATGTAAAAGTAAATAATGTATATAATGTACAGTCTTGCATGCAAAGGATATTTCAGGGTTACAAAATAACCACGTTTTAAGTAGGTGATTTAGGTGTATAATTTTTCTGCAGGATAATAGAAAAATATCACAATATTTAAGGAAAAATGCAGACTAAGAAAAAATGCATAACTTTAGTTATGAAAGCTCACAGGGGAAGCAAAATAAATGAGGGTAATGCTGTATATTTGTATTTCAAACATTTAAGTCATGATTTCTAGCTTCCAATCTGCCATGTAAGTAATTTGGAAGTCATCACTACTGTTCTCATAACATTAAAAAAAAAAAATTCAACAACTCTTCTTAGATGGATTTGAGAAGGCTGCAGACAATCCTTTGCTCCTCATGCTGGAGAGAGAGACAAGTAGCCTCAGAGTCTTAGGGACCCAGCATCACGGCAGAGACACTCAAAGCCTGAGGTCGAAGGGGTCAAGGCACCATGTGGACATGTTGGAGAAAGGGACCCTCATGGACCCCTGTGTTCATAGTGTTCCTGTAAATGCACAAATGTTTTACAAGGTGCTTCCAGTGTTTCTTAACTCAGTTACCTCTTAGGTCTTTGTTATTTCTTTTTCCATTTTTCTTTTTGTCATTATTTGTCTCTCATTGAAGAACTAAAAACTTTTCAGTATTAAGAATTTTAAATTTTCATATTTTATATTTTCAAAATTAAAAATTTTGATATTTGATATTTCCTTTCACTTAGTTCCTGAGAATTCTTGTGGCTTTATGTTGTATTTAAAATATTCAAGTGGCATTTTCTTATTTTTATTCTTAGGGCCTGTGTTATGCTAGAGTCATCTTCAATTGTAAATCATATTTCTCCTTAGATATACACACAGTACCAAAATCTTTGGTTTGTAAATGTTTGTATATACTTTTACATTGTTTCTCTATTAAAAGTGTCTTACATGAGGATTTAAGTTTTAGAAACATTTAGTGATAGTATGGCCAATGCATACTTAAGAGGAGGCTGCAGATTTTATGTAATGTAATTAAACTTCTGATTAAATTCTTCTGTGACCTCATGCAAGCTACTTACTCAAAGACTTGAACTCTCATCTGTAAAAGGAGTATGTTGTTACTGACCTGGCAGAGGTGCTATAAACACTAAATAAGGCGCATAGGAAACAAAGATAGTGTCTATTAGATGTTAAAAATAAAATTTAAAAAATTTAAAAATATAGACTGGTATAGCAAATTAACACATTAGCAAATAAAATACATTAATAATAATGATAAATATTATTATATTTCCCAGAAGTATATTGTATATATTTTCTGATAAATTAAGCTAGTGAGGCATTTTAGTCTCAGATTATCCTCCCATACACTTTTATGCAAGAGAACTGGTAAATAAGGTTATCTGAAAACATGAGTGAAAAGTGGCCTCTTTGCTTAGTGGCCTCTATGCTTAAAAATCACATTTTAAAACTTATTCTCTATCCTTCTCACTTTAATATATTATACTGATTAGCATATAAACAAAATGTTAAAAGTAATTTGATAAAGACCTAGTGCCAAAATCCACAGCAAGTCTGTATAATTTCTGAGTAAGAGAAATGTACTCAATAACTATCACTTTATACTAAGCATACATACTAAATATTAGAGTGAATTTTAATTGTATTCAACTTCTTTATCAGCAAACCATTAAAACTACTGAAAAATTTAATTGCAATTAGCTATATTCTGAAACTAATAATTAGATTTTTAATAATCAAAACTCATTGTAGTTCACAGCATATTATCCCATATTGCTTTATTCGATCCATAATTCAGAAAAGCACAACCACAGAATTAATTGGCACACTTTGTTTTTCATTCTTTCATGTGCCCTCTGTAGCTCTCAATTATAAAAAGAAAAGTATGAAAATAAAATAAAATCCAAGTACCCTAAAAAGCAATGACGTGAAAAGGACTAAAATGATGTTTAAAACTTTATATATCCTGAGAATAAAATAGGAGAAGAAGCAAAGTGAAGTCCTAGCCCCACCCTCTGAGATCCAGGCTGCAAATTTACCCTGGTGCTCTGCAAGTCATTTAATCTTTTCATTAAAATGGAAAAACTTAACAAGAGTTTCAATTATGTCCATTATACTCCCGAGACAATCTTTTGAAACTAGGCCAGCAGATCTCACAGATAAAAGCTACATAATTCTTTTTTTTTCCCCAATATTAATTGTACAATATTAAATCCAGGCAGAAATACTTGACATTTAAACTGAGCAGTTTTAAATTCACTGAGTTTCTATAATTTCATATTCTGGAACCCACCATGACAAAGAAATTTTTGTCCAGAAAATAGAAAAAGAACTTCAAATAAGAGTCACAAGGAATAGATGCAAACATTGCTCACCCTTCTTTAAATCAGGATGCTAATATATTTGACTTTTTTATAATCTCTTATCAAAATATGGCAGAAGAGAGCATATATAACTTGACAGTTTCTCAAATTCATGGTACTAAGATGGAATTTATCTCTTTCATTTCAACACACAATTTCCTGACAGTAATAGGAGTTATTCATTCATAAAACATAATCCCCAAGGTAATCTAGTCATGCATATTCTTGAAGACTGCTGGAAAAGACTATTGCTGTGTTTTATTATTTTTTACCAAGTAGAATATAATCAACTTCTATGGAACTATATATATATATATATATATATATATATATATATATATATATATGTTTCCCTCTGGGCAAAATATTCCTTTTCATAATGGATTTGTTGCATTTGGTGGAATTCCCTCACACTTAATTCAAGATTATTTTCTTGCGGATGTAGCTTAGTACTAAATTGGCTATTGCTAAATAAATACATGGATACTACCACAAGTGTATCTTTTTAAAGTAACTAATGTATTCATTAATTTAACACAGTATTTGTTATATATTATGTGTCTGATAATATGGTAAGTGGTAGAAACTGATTACATCTGTTTTATTCATCATTTAGTTTTTTCCTTGACAAGATATAGTACTTCTTAAAGCAAAAATAAACTTCCTTGAAATTAATCTTGGCAGAGAAATTAAGCAACATATAGGAATCAAGAAGACACAGATTGAGCCAGTTTGCTCAGCCATTACCTTTAACAGACTGATAGCATGAGAGGGCAACTCTTCACACTGACTTCTTACACAAAAACTATTTTTAAAACTTACAGTATCATCTTAATACTGAGTCATTTCCTCTTAGACATGCCCAATCACTTACATAGAGTCTTAAAAAAAAACAGAATCTTCTGAAATGAGAAGATTAAAAAAATGGCAGTTGAAGTACACATTCTGGAGCAGCATCTAGACCATATACATAACTGCAACAATTACGTGTTGCATGATTTTGTCAATTTCCCCTCTTTGTAAGAGATTCTAGCCTTTCATTTGTAAGATGGTGGAAATGATACAGAGCTGTTTTGTATAAATTTTGTATGTGTACAAATCATAAGGAATATGAAGCGTGTGGTGAATGCCCTGACATAATACTGTGTATCACACAAACAACTTGAAGTTTGATTCTTCATTAGGATTCTTCATTCTTCCCAGGGTCACACCCCAAGGGAAAATTCAGGGAACTTTTATGCTATGTCTTGAGAATCTGATACAGCACAAGTTTTCACAGGGAATGCACACTATATTTTCCAGGGTTATCATTGATATAAAGTTTGATATTCTCAAGAGGAGGGGGTAGGCTTCTTTATTTCCTCTCTAACAATCTTTACTAACTTAGACCTTGTCAAACCCATTCTTTCCTTCAGCTCAGAGCTGTTGATTCTGCTTACCCCACAGATCAATTTGTCTAGATCTTGCTTCACCTCCATAGCTTTTAACTAGATTTACTCTTTGATAAATTAAAAAACGCAGTAGAAGAGTCAGTAAATATTTCACTGAGTATAATATACTACACAGTTTGCAGTAACAGGTGAGAAGAAAGAGTGGGATACTTGCTGTCATCTACAAAGGCCAGAATGAAATGAACACCCACACAAGAGGCAGCTCTCCTCCAGTCATCCTAGTGCTCTCTCGTGATTTGTTCTCCAGAGAAGGAATTACCCTGCCACAGATGTAGCTCAGCAATGCTACACTTGCCTGGAAAGTGCAAAGTCCTGAGTTTGACTAAATAAAAGAAAATAGCATGCCAACTGACTGTTTAACAAGGCAAACCATAATTTTGCCATTAATTACTGCTGTATCAAATCCTCCTGAATTGAATGGAATGATTAAGTATCATTACTCAATTTTCTTTGAATGTTTAGAAGTAATAGTGCACATTCTTTCAGTATATTGATATAAATTCTTTAAGTTTTAGAGTTGTTCAATTTAACTCATTAGCTGTTTTTGAAACCACAATTTGAAGTCATCTCCATTTTCCAACATATGAATAATTTCACAGCAACTATTTTATTTTTATAGTGAGGAAAAATTATTTGAAAAAATGGGAAGATTGTCATTTAGTCCATATTAAATAAAAGTAATAATTCATCAACTTTCATGTGTTTTCTCAAACCCAAGTAAATAAGAAAATGTTATTTTTTTCTTTTTTTGCGTATGTCCTTCTATCTTTATGTCAGTTCTTAACTCCTACCTAAAAGCTATCTTTAATTTTTTATCTTAAGTTTTGTTAACTTCCTATATAAACAAAGACTTACCTTTTTCTGTGAAAATAATTATATATGTGTCAATTTTCATTGTTCAGCATAATTAATCTAATCGAATATGTGTGATTGCATGTTGAACCACCAAAACACGGTCTACTTTATCCATCTCTCAGCATACGAAGCTAGTACTTAAGGTAGGAAGTGCATTCTGATATGCAAGTAAGCTTAAAAATGAATATCTCCTAATATCTTTCAATCCTATGTAATGGAGAGAGGGAGGAAAATCAAATTGTTGTCATAATGATACAAATCAAAGGGTGTTTCACAAATAGCTGCAGTCCTTCTGGAGTTTATAATGCTTTCCTCAGTGAATAACTTGATTGCAAATGAAAAAATTTTCAGGTGACAACATTTGCAACTCTAGAAGACAACTCATCCTTCAATTCTGAAGAGTTCTGTGGTAAACAAGCCATTTTGTCTGATATACAGTGATAGATGATTAAGACTGTGCATTATACTGTATTCAGAATTCTTTATTCAGGGCTATCAATCCAACCATAATGTTATGTTATAAAAACATGCACACTTGGACAATTCCTCTCATAACAATAGCATTCCAAATGCTTCTGCAGATGTTTGGTGAAGATTGCTTTTGTGACAAGAATGGATGCTTAGATGCTTGTAAGCATAAAAATCTAACATAAGAACAAGGAGGAACATCGTGCTATGAGAGTTAAGTTTACTCTTCTCAAGTAGCTTTGGAACTAAAGTTTCAGTGTGGGACAATGGGTTTAATAAGTTGTTGTGCATAGCAAGGGAATAATGTAGCTTATATTACCTTTCTAAATACAATCAAATGTCTCCCCCAAGCACTAAAGTGCTATTCAAGATTTCACATGGAAATCTCAAGGCTTTGTCATATGTAACATGGATTCAGATATTACCTGGATATTTGAGAAGAGGAGGATGGACACGTGACTGTCAGTTGAGGGACAGTGTGAAATCCTCCAGACTTCCCACAGTCCTGTAGTTGTTAGTCCTAATGGGCATCGCAGCTGCTAAATCTCTGACTTCATATTTTTTCCTCCCTCTGTAACATTATACAAATTCAAATGAGGTAAATTAAGTGTCTCCTTTCAAAAGGAGACCATAGACTTTATTGCATGTATCCATTATGTACAAAAAACATAAAAGACTATAGACTGTGGTACCTAGATAATTACAGAGCTATTAGATAGCAAGAATAGTTTTCTATTACTTCACTATACTTATTCTAAAACACTTCCTCATCCTAAGAGACTTAGTTTATTATTTTCATTGATTTTTTTTCTTTATGGTGTATTTATTCATGAGTTTTGTAAGTACAAGAAGTGAATAATAGGTCTGGGGATTTAGCTCAGTGGTTCCTGTGCCTGTCTTGTAAGCGCAAGGACCCAGGTTCGATCCCCAGTAACCACATACCATACTGGGCATGGAGACTCACGCCCAGCAGCAATCAGTACCACATACCACAGTGCCAGGTGTGGTGGCTCATGCCTGTAATCCCAACACTTTGGGAGGCAGAGGCAGGAAGATTGCTGTAATGTGAGTTTAAGGCTGAGCTCAGGGCCAGCCTGAAGTACAAAGCAAGACCCTGTCTCAAAAGAGAAGTGTATAATAATGATAAAGTGATAATAATCACGAATGCAAAAAAATGCTGTCCAGATTAAAAGAAAAAAATATTTTGACTAAAAAGGAAAAGAGAGTTTTGTTTTAAGAATTCTTCTATCATTCTATAAAGAACTGTACTCAAATATAGTAATCAGAAAATACAAGTAACTACAAATTGAAATTAGTTGAAGAAACCATCCCAAGTAAACTAATACAGTTCATTTTTAGATATAAATCCTTCAAAAATTGAATGAGAATCTAATGTTATATTACTAATTTTTATTGAATATAGATTTGTTAAAAATTCAGTATTAATATGTATCAGCCTAATTTTGATGGAAAAAACAATTTCTGTCAGGAACATACTGCAAAGATTTTTTTATTAATGATACAGAGAGATATATTCAACTCCCCAATAAAAATATGATATTTATTTTTTTAATTTATTTTTGTGGCTCAAAATCAGGCCCTTGTGCTTGCAAGGTAGGCAGAGTACCACTTGAGCTAAATCTCTAGCCCCAAATATGATATTTATGTACTGAAAACATTTATTAAAAACAACCAAAATTGAACAAAAGGAAAAGACAAACAAGAATAACAGCAAAAGACTTGTGACGGGTCTATCCGGCTTCAAGACCAGATAGGAGATTGAATAATAGGTCTGGGGATTTAGCTCAGTGGTTCCGGCGCCTGTCTTGCAAACACAAGGACCCAGGTTCGATCCCCAGTAACCACATATAATACTGGGCATGGAAAAAATTCTCATGTGAGAAGTTCTTACAACTTGTAAAGAAATAGCATTCATGTTCAGAGTCTAGTAGGTGGACACACTATCAAATAATGACCTTTTTAAGTGTGAAAATAAACGTGAAATTTACAAAAAAGAGTGATCATTTCCCTATTTTTTAGAAAATTTATAGAGTCACAGATAAAAAGGTAGATGTTGTTAAAGAACTGCTGAGGGTCTGAGATCTGCAAAGCAAACCAGAATGAACAAGGGAGAGGAAGGAACAAGAGCAAAGTTCAACCGTCTTGAAATTGGCGCTCTTTAGATAGGAAAAGGAACTACGACGCTGCTCAGAGTAAAGACAAACTTGAACACAGTGAAGAACTTCGCAGGATTTGCAGTTCAGATGACATCAGAAAAGAAAGACAAAGGGGAAACGAAACTGAAATGGCCACAGTGGGATGTAGCACTGCACAAAAGTAGATTAGTCAAGGTGACTAAAGAAATGAGACCATCTGAATGTCATCATACACACAAGCATAAATAGCACATGGCTTCCCTTACAGGAGAAACACAAATTATAGTAACTTAAAGAGCAAAACAAAAGATACAGAATGCTGAACAGAGACATAGAGCCTCTGAAAATAGAAAAGTGAACTAGAGATGAAAGGCAGAGGGAAAGGAGGATTTTCACAAGTTGAAGTGTGTTGTTTATGTGTACCAACTCTCCACAAACAATATAAATAGTATGTGCAACAAATATAGAAAAAAACATAAAGAGACTGAAAAATAAAAGGCTTTGGATGTTCTCTTCTATTTCTGACATTCTGTGAGTCATGTGATTGGCAAGTTGGACCTGTACTTAATCACAGGATATGGAACTGCTTACAAGAAGTAACACTGCTAACAGTCCCAACACCACGTCTCCAGGGGAAACGGCCTTCCTGGCACTGTTAAACGGATATATCAAATTAGAAGACTGCAAAGATAAGGAGTTAGTCTTTCATCAAATTGCATCAGATTTCCATAGAGCACGAAAAATAAACCCTCTCCTATTTTAGTGAAAGAGTTATTTTAATGATTTGGAGAGTAATAAGAAAATTTTCTACAAATTGGAAAATGTAGATATAAATTTTAAAATTTCTCAGTTTCTTCTTTTAATAGTATTCTTCTTTTCTTTTCCATACCAGGGATGAAACTCAGGACCTGTGCTGGTGAGTGCTGGTCCATGCCTGGCCCTCACTCAGTCTTCTAAATTGTTGCTGTCTTATTTAGAACTTGCCTTGGTGATCAGTGAACTTACTCCTTGACTCTGTTAATTACATTAGTATTGCTATTCTGTTATTGTCTTGAAAATTAATCAGTCTGTAATTTCAATGTCATGTATTCTGAGAAAAAATTAAATATACATCTAAATAATAGTCCTATCAATTATAAATATCTCAGCTCTGGATAGCAGTGAAAATTCCTTCAACTTGTGCATGCAATAAAAGTGGTACTTAGTGAAAATAGATTGAATGGATTACTTTGGCAGAGGCTAAAAATTAATGTTTTGGATATCAAAAGAAAATTATTATCAAGAAACCAGAATAAAAATCCCAACTAACACAACAGTCTTAAGAACATAAACTAATGACAAAGAAAATAAAAGGCACTGAAAGAAAGTGTCTAAATTAGCAAACCTCTGGAGAGCAACAGCAAGAGGGAGGTCAAATATAAGCAACAATAGGAACTGCCATGAGAGCACGGATTTCAATGTGTGAGGCACGGAAAAGTCTCAGTAGACAGAAGATATGCTGCCCACTTGAGCTTGGACTTTCTGATCTCCAGAATGGTGAGAAATAAATGTGTACTGCTGAAGGACACATACTTGTATCCGCTTAAACAAAGTAGAACATGAACCAACTAAATACAGTGCATTTCATTATTAAAAATATTTTAAAAAGCATTTCCATTGAAGTAAAAATGTGAAAGTATGTCCATGCTATTTTGATTCAATACTGTACTGTTCTCTGAAGTCTAGTATGCAGATTGTGCACAAAAATTATTATATAACATCAGAAAATTAGAGCCTCTTTATTTGCAAAGATTATGGTATTCTTAAAAAGAATAGGGTTCTCTAACAAGATTGTTATATGTAAGATCAAAATGATCCAAATGTTTTCACTTTATATTTTAATGTACTGACTTCATGCTTAATTTTAATTAGGTAAAAATAGAATTGTATGTGATGTTGAACTGCAAGTAAACTCTGTAAAATGGAAAAAAGGTAAGCACATGCTCAAAATAAAATATAAAATAAATTAATATGAACTAAGTCTCCTTTTCCCATAGTCAAAAATGTTTTATTTGATATGGTAGCTGCGCATTAATATTTAATAATTTTTTCACTAATCTTTAAAACTGTTCAAATAAGTGTTAGTATGATCTAATGCAATTCAGAAAATATTTATCTTATTGTAACAACAGTTAATTTCTCCTTTTCTTTCTGTATATTAATTTAATCAATCTCAGCTGTCATTACTAGACAAGTTATTAAAATAAATTCTCAACATGCATAATGATCAGATATTCTCAACCTAGAAATTTTAGAATTCAAAACTCAGAACAAGGGCCGGGGAGTTAGCTCAGTGGTTCCGGCGCCTGTCTTGCAAGTGCAAGGGCCCGGGTTCGATTCCCCGGTAACCACATAACAATACTGGGTGTGGAGACCCACACCCAGCAGCAACCAGTACCACATAGCCCAGTGCCGGGCGAGGTGGCTCACGCCTGTAATCCCAGCACTGGGGAGGCTGAGGCAGGAGGATTGTGATGTGAGTTGGAGGCTGAGCTCAGGGCCAGCCTGAACCACAAAGCGAGACCCTGTCTCAAAAAACCTAAAAAAAAAAAAAAAAAAAAAACTCAGAACAAAATTTAGTAATTTTAAAATAAAATAAAACAAAGCTGTTCACTCAAAATAAATATTAAGAAGTTTTAAAAACAGACACTCATTTCTAAGTTGATTCATTAATTTCCAACCAATAAACACCTTAATATCTCAAACTAAAATTAATAAATCTGTTATTCTGAGAAAAAGTCCATGCTAGTTTATAAATATTTCATCGAATTTCCCCGCAACTGGCCCTTGTTGATAATAGAAGAGCTCACTCAGTGTTTTACATAACATCGATACGGGAACGGGACAGAACATCGTAAGATGAGGGAACCGGTGAAAGTAGGAGTCACAGGGAAGATGGCCACGCTCAGGACGGGGGAGCTTTTGCAGGATTATAGGGTGTAGCAATGTGCTAAGGAAGATACTTTAATTTCACAAGAATCCTGCTGGGATTTGATTTTTGTGCTAAGAAAATGCTCATATATACCCGGCCTTTTTGTTTTTCCCCTTTTAATTATTCCCTATGGTGGCTACTTGTAGCTGTCTGTGTGATACTATTTCTCCTATTCTGAAAATAATGAGAAATTTATTTTAATTTTTTTTCAGGGCCACAATGTACCCGTGTAAGTATCCTTCTGTCTCCTCCTCTGCTCTGTCCGCGAGTCTCACATTTCTGAAAGATAAAATACTGACAAAAGTCTCATTCCCTGGTTCTATTTTCCAAGTCAAGCCTCTCTAGGAGAAACATTTTGTAAGATTTCTTTCTTATTTCTGTCAAAAACCCATATACGAAGGCCTTGATGTACATACAGTACCCAAACCTTATCATTGGGTTAACAAAAACCATCTACAGGACACAAAGGAAGGAGCACTGAGACTCATGAGGCCTTCAGGCCTTAGGAACAGGCATTCTCACCTGGATAGTGGTACTCTCTTTCAGTCATGTGATACCCCCGGCTCCTGGGGATCCCTTTGCCACATGGAAGGAGTCCCTAAGAAAAATTCCAGGACCTTCCTGACTTCACTTGGTATAAAGATCAGCTCTAGGTTGCTATAACTAGATGTTTTGGGGTTAAAGCAAGTACAATCTCTACTTATTTACATGACTGTCATGTCATTTCTTTAATTTTTGTTTGTTTCTTATAATTAAGGGTATTATTGATATAACTGTCCATGAGTTTTATAGCTTTACTTATCTGTTAATAATAATTTATTTTATGATACAATATATATTTGTTTATTTTTTATTAACACACCTCTGCAGTATATAATTTTCCCTGTGGAGGTTGGGTTTATGTGCACAATGAACTGGTAAATGGCATTTTCTGCTACCTGGCAGGCCTGGGGGAGGGGCAGCTTCTCTTCATAGCCTCCTTTTGTTGCCTCTTTGTGGCTTCTTTAGATAATGGAGGAATGATTTTGTCTCCAGAAGAGCTACATGAAACTGAGGCTATGTGCATATGATGCCTATGCTGTAACTTTCTGGCCAATTTAACTTGTATTATTTGGAATGTAATAAGACTGATGCTGTATTCTTCATACCTTACATAGCTCCTTGTGCCTAAATATGGTGTGTGTGAGCTAAATGTCTCATGTCTATAACCACACCTCTTTCCCTGGTTTATTTCAGGGACTCTCCCCTTTGTTCTGGGCTGACCACTTTGGAAGTAATTCCAGGTCTGTCCCAGGTGGCAATAAATACTTCACCTCAAAAACTCCCAAAGGCATATTCTATACTCCTGGGCTGGTCTGATTTATTTTCTACCATTTCAATAACATATTTTAATCATGTTTTATCTCATTCCCTTTCCTCCCTCCCTCCTACATATATTTCTTGATCTCCTTCCAATTTAAGAAGGATTTGTATCCCTACTTCCGACTGACTTTTAATTTGTTGTTTACTTGAGTGTTTATTTTTCATATCAGAAAACCATTCAATGAATAAGCTTGTGGATTAAGGGTGTGTTACTGGGAATAATAGTGTGGAAAATAAGGTGGCACCAATCAGCATGTCTCTTGACTGCATAGAACATAAAGGACCAGAAAGAAGCCCAGCTTGCTGCTGCGTTTAGCTATCTCCTGACCACTTTCTGTGGACTGTTTCTCCCATGATGCCCGGAGAAAAGTAACTGAGCCATTTCCCCGCACTTCATAAACGGTCAGAACTTAATATATGCATGAGCTTTCCTGCCACTGGTACAAAGTACCTGACACCAACGACTTGAAGGAGGAGAAGTTTAATTTGCTTCATGATATCAGAGGGTCCAGGCTATGGTTGAGTAAGTCCAGGGCAGAAATATGAGAGATGAGTGAGTAGGAATAAAGTTTCTTAGTGTGCTGGGAGCAAATTAAGTGCTGGAGAAGGACCCACGGAATAAATAAAGTAATCGAGTTCACACCTCCATCTCCCACACAGTCACACTTACTCCAGTTTGTCACACTGTCTTGATTTATTTATCTGATATGTTTAAGTGTATAATACATTCTTAATTCAGAACAGTTTTGTTTACATCATTATGTGTACATGTATACTAAGCATTCATTAGTAAAATTAAATCTACTTGGAAAAACTTCAATTTTTTAAAAATTTGGAGTGTTGTTGTAAAACGTATTTTTATCATCAGAATTTCTCTTAGTGCTATTTGAAAATGCAGAGTCCTGGGCAAACCCAAAACCTGCAGAACCAGACACTCTTGAGATCTTTCTGATGAATCTGTATTTTAATGAAGTTTCTGGGTGTTGCTTGCTAAAGCCGGAGACCATTGCTTTTGTGCACAGCCAAGACCATCTGTTTATCTGCATGGAAAAGGCAAGCTGGGCTCACACCAAACACCTGCCCTCACGTCTGCCAGAGGCCTTGACCTTCCAAGCCTGGTTGGATTGCCTCCCGCTGGCCAGAGCTCAGGCCAGACCCCCCAGAGCATTACAGTGCAACAGACAGACACAAGTCCAATGGGGATTTCTGTTCGCATGTTTGGCTATGACTACTGATGCTTAAACATAGCTCTCCGAGTAAATTGTTATTACTGTTCTAAATCTTTGTGCCTCTTATAAGACAAAATAGAAACCTGTTTTGGTACTATTTTTTATGATACCATGCTGATTTTTTTTTTTTTGGAATTCCAAGCTCTTAATTATCCGTATTTCTACTTCCACTCCTCCCATGCACCTGACCAAGGATCCCTTTCATTTATACAATACAATGAGACTTGTGATCTCTTCCTCGCATGTTAGTACTTTGTCTTTTTTAAAAATGCATTTGGCTTCTTTACTAGGTCACTTGTCCACTTAAACTATCAGAAATGCTTTCTCACCTATTTTTAAAACAAAGCAGAGACATGTATCAAATATAATTTGTATAGTGGCAATATATAATTTCTCAAAGGAATACATGTTTTCCTTTTATTCAATTAAAATAGTTTATGTTTGGTTTAAAATGTTTATTAAGCATGTACTATATGCTACTTTCCTGTGTTAAAGCACAGGATAAAAAGTAAACAAAATTAAACATAAAGCCCGGCCTTCAAAATCTTAGAGTAAAAATTACATAGGAATTGGTTTTGTTAATAATTATTTAACAAAGTCTTCACAAATACCTGTTTCCTTTTCAAATATCACATTACTTTGTATTCTCACTGCCAGAAACTCTAGGACATTTAGTACCATCTAGAGACACTTTGCATTTCCAAAACTCTCGCCTAGTCCAAAGGACATTGTGAGTGAACTGGGACCAGAACACCTGGAAAGCTGGTAAGCTAGTGTTATGTGTAGCAACTGCCTTTCCGCTGTGTGGAGTCCTTGGTTCCCCAGAACAGAGGTCATCACAGTGCAACAGAAAGAGCACAGGATGCTACCACCGTGATCTAAATCCACACAATCCCACTCCCTGCAGGAGCCTGCAGCTGAGCCACCACTGCGCTTCTGTACACAGAGCAGCATGGACTGGTGGGCAGCACCCCCAGGATGCACTGTGGCCCTGCTGGTGAGCACACCCCCTGGTGGGCTTCTGCCAAATGGCACAGAGGGGCCTGGAGGAGCTTCTCCTGGACCTTCTTCTCTCTCTCTACATGTCACGGAAACTCTTCTCTCTTGTAAATCTTATCTGTAACTGGGACCTTTCTATAGTATCCTGACAACCTCCTCCACCTCCTCAGCCCACCAGGACTACTCATGAGGAACAAACACTTGGAAGCCAATTTAGAGAAGAAAGGGGAAAGGTTGAATCCAGGAAGACAGATATAGAAGGTTGATTAAACTATCAAATCAGAGGAATACACAGGGAAAAGTTAAAATGAACCACTTACTTCAACCCTGGGCCAAGTCAAGGAGGTGAGATTCTTGCAAAATATAAAAATCTTCATAAGAAAAATAAAAAGGTTCCGTATTTCTGTGGTTTGCTCATATAATTTTTAATCTTGCTTATATAATGCAATTTGTAACCATGTTTAGAACAAAACAATTATGGGGGAACATTGCTTTGCTGTGAATGATTCTGTGTTCGGTAGCATTTTTAATCCCTCATTCACCCAGTACTCATATAACAACTACTTTGAATCCTCCTTGAAATATCCAGTCTGGCTAGGATTAAATAGTGAGTACAAACCCACACCGCCTATCCTTGGGGAAATTCTGTTTCTTATACAGAAACTAATATTACACAGTCACACAAACGTAACTCTAGTGCGATGAGAGATTTAGTATGGAAACGCACGATACGCTGAGACCGAAAAGAGGAGTGCGTCTGGTCTGGGAGATCTCAGGCTCCTTCGAGGACGCGATTAACATGCTCACCTGCTCCGGGCAGGACCAGCAGTGACCAGGTGCCGGGACATTTCACGCTCAGCGACTGTCCGCTCTGGGAGGGAAGTGTCTAAGAGGCTGGCACAAAATATGCAAAGCCACAAATTAAAGTGGCTCCTGGTAAGCGGTCTCCAAGGCGGAGGGGCAGTGTGGAGCGACAGAGGCTGGGTTCATGGGAGCCAGGAAGCAGAGAGAAGACAGCAGCCCCAGCGGCCCGGGAGGCGGACATACCCCTCGCCAGGCGGGTGCCCAGGGACCAGGCCCCTCCCATCACGGTCAGCGCCGAGCCACCCTCAGTTGCTGCTGTGTACCACGGCCCTGGACACGGCCACCTCCCCACAGCCCCGTACACGGTGCGTGAGGCTTGGGGGCCATCTGGATGTAAATCATAATGAATAGCAGGCTCCTGATGTGAAGTATCAGGATAACTTAACTTTTAAAATTATTTTTTAAAAAATCAAGCTTCCGCTGATAGCAGAATGAATCTATTTTCCAGTAAAAATCCATTTTTAACTAGACTTTCCCAAACAATATGGAAAAAAGAATTGCTGATTTCGAACAATAAACTACAAAAATAAGGAGTATAATTCCTTCTTCAGAAATTCATAACTGCTTTAACGGAATTTTGGTCAGCGTCTTTCTTTCAGTCTCTAATCCCCAAATGTTACAGGCAATGAATTTCTGAAAGGAGTTTCTTCTGGAAACTTCCCATGGGATAAATTTTGACCACTTCAGTCATAAATTCTTAAATGAGTTAAGTGATGGTTAACATTGACAGTCTCATGATTCAGCAAAACAAAAATCAGAACAAGTTTATGAAGAAGACGTACTGAGTTGTTTTAGCACAGTCTGCGTACTTAGTCAGGACTATGGCTGAAAAACCTTTTCAGGGCAGTAACATTCACTGATTGAGGATCAAGTCCTTATTCTACTTTTGAGGTTGGGGTCCCAGATCAAATTAATTAAGTTCTCTGGACCTGACTATACAATAAAACAGAAAGAGCTTCACACTGAAATTATTTCTGAAATGTTAGGCAGGGTTAAAAAAATTCACAATTCAGAAGCTTGCTTTAAATTTTCAAATTGAATTCATTTCTGTTTTGCTTTCAGTCTATCAAGTTTCCAAAAACTGACCACCTGACAATTTAGCCTTTCACTTCTCCATTTAGGAACAGTGGAGAATTGACCTTGATTTTTATGTAGACTGAACTTGATTATTTTTCGAAAAGATGAACTTAAATAAGCAATAGTAATCAATTGTACTGGAAAGACTGACCAGAAAAAGAACTAGAAAACTGTGTTCCCTTATTTTAATTAGAAAGGCTAATCCCTTCTAAAAATGAAAATGTCATTTGTATAAGTAGTCACCTCTCAGCTGGTGCACTGAAAAATATCCATCAAGGATGGATTTCAACATGGAAAGCTGCAGTCTGGGCAGGTCGGCATAATGAGCAGGCTTTATAATGAATCTGTCTGAAAGGAAGGAGCTGTAATCAAGGAAATTTTTTCACCTCACTGCTTCAGCAATCATATATTTCTTAATTACAGATAATGTAATAAACTCTAGAAAAGCAAATTATAACAGTATCTAGAAATGTGTCATTTAAGTTTCCCAGAAGATCCCACCCAGGACATGGACTGCATTTTAATGTAGAGGGTACATGGGAGAAAACAGAACCGGAAGGAAACACAGACCTGAGAAAGGGCTGGAAAAAGCAGACTTAGAAGTTCCAGAACTAGTTGAAAGTAAACCTTTAGCTGAAAACAACAATCATGCACACATAATTTTTTCTAGGAGCTATAGAAGAAGATAAAATAAATACAAGTTACTTCCTGGATATAATACTCTGACAGAGAGGGAAAAATAAAACTGCACAATAAATAAATATAATATGTAGCACTGTAACTACTGTTTAATCAAAAGTATAACATACATTAACAGTAGTAGACAGTAAGAGGAACATGAAGCATATAAAAGCATGAGGCTTAACCGCCATTGCAGTAATAATGTTTTGCAAACTTAAATTCCCAGCCCAGAACCATATGTGATCTCCAGATTTAAATACTCTACTGTCTGCTTAGCTTGAATGACTGACTATTCACACGGATGTCTTGAAGTTAACACAGCCTACATGGAACCAATTTGCTCTGCCAAAGTGACTCCATCTGGAGCCAGTTATTGGCGGCCCCATCCTGCTGATCACCCTCTCCAAGTTGCTCTTGATTTCTCTATTCTCTTTCAGAAAACCCTTTGGGCCTTACTCCACCTTCATTGCCTTGGCTGGACCCCTACAATAAAATGTTATTCTATTCACTCCTTCTACCATCGATCCTCAACACTGTAGCCACAGTGATCTTTAAAATTATAAGTCATACCATGGGCCTCTTCTGATCAAATCTCTCGAAAGTTTCCCATTTTTCTCACCATAATTTTTTTTTTTTTGAAAAGTTAAAGTCAAGGTGGAGCATGGCTCCCAAGGTTTAGAGGCAGGAAATCCTGAAGAACAGTGAGGTATTGTTCTAAGGGCACAAAGTTTCAGACACAAGGAAATGTTCTAGTTATCTATTATTTGGTATGACAGCAGCAGTTAATAATAATAATTTATTGAAAATTTCAGACTTACTAAAATAGTAGAATTTAGATATTCTCAGTGTCAACCAGTGTTAAGTACACAACGTGATGAATATGTTCACCAGCTTAACTCACATGCTCCACAAGGTACATATATGTCCCATTGCACTGTGTGCTGTCATCTCATACAATTATTATGTGCCAAAAAATAAACTTTTAAAAAGACTAAGACTCATAAACCCAACCACAGTAATTTCACTGAATTTCCTTCTTACCATAAGTATTCGACAAAGTTCTAGTCCAACTGACCTCCTAGTTGTTACGTCAGTGTAGCCCTGCACTGTTGCCCCAGGAATTCTCATAATTGATTTCCTATTAAATTTTTATTCAAATATCTTAAGCTATACGATTCACAATTATAAGGCACCCTCCTCATTGTCATTTATCTTGTTGCATTTGTGTGAGGTACTGAAGACTGAACCAAGCCCTCCATGCCAAGTTAATCCCAAGCCCATCTTTCTATAAATATTTTGGCCAGAATCTGTCTAAAAAGTGGCAAAACTGTCCAAGATGAACTTGAACTTGTGGAAAGCCCCCACTCCCCTTCCAGGACAAGGGATGTGTACAGCATGACTAGCTTTTACTTTTTTTTTCTAATATTGATTTTCCACTCCTCTTTCCCATGGATTTCAACTTTAGGAATGGGACAACCCTTAAATGTATTTATTGAAATTTCTTATGTTGGCCCAGAGAAGTGCCTGAAACATTTTCCAAGACTCAGTAAACATTTGGAAAGAAACAACACAATAATGTAGGTGTGTGTCTAAGTAAAATCAGATCCCCAACAACACTCACAATGTAAGCAAACCATGTAACAGAAAGAAACTCAGAGAGGTTTTTGAGGAATGTTGGCCTTGATACTTAGCAACCTTTTGAAGTATCTTTCTCACAACTGTGTATTTTAACCACCAGCGTAAGGAGATTTTAGTTTCACAAATGAATCTAGTGGAGATTTAATAAAAATAACAGTGTACAAGGACAGGACGACACTTCTTAAGACATCTTTGCATGAGAGGATCCTGGGCTTTCAGTACTTTGCTTTCCTTGCCTCAAGGATGAGGATACGTTTTGAATTTAAATTGTGCTTTAGTTGTCTATCCATTGTATGATCAGAGGATGAAGAGTTTTGCATGAAGTTATGTACATCACAAATTAAATGGGTGTAATCCTAAAAGAATTTATCCTATTAAATGAGAATTTATGTGAAAACTCCAATGCCTCATAAAAGCTCCGATTCTGATTTTCTTAGATATGTAACTTCTTTAGGCAACACGCAATCAAGCCCAAGCACCTACATTATTATCTACTCTCTGAGATTAGTTTCTATCTACAGGCCTAAGCAGCATGCACATTCAATTTAGAAGTTTCTCGCAACATTTACCAAGTTCTTGAGTCCTTGCCAACTTTTAAGCTGCACTTTACATTTTGAATATTCAACTTTCTTCTGAGCCGTCAGATTGTGCACATTATTTCTGAGGTATTTTATTTCATTTTAAAAAATTCACAAGAGAGTGAAGGATGAAGTATTGTCATGCCTGGTCTTGGCCAGAGGGAATACAACAAGCAAGTAGCAAATGCTTTTCAGAAATTTCATGATTATCAGGAAAGCAACTTTGAAATTCCTCTAGTGTCACATTTTCAATCATCTCCTGGGCTATTTTTTGGTGTGAAACATTAGGAGAGAATATATTGTCTTCATGATAAATATGTCTAAAGTGGAAAAATAACATCCGTTGATGCATATGTTAACATAAAGAATGCTAGAGAGAACTGAATGCTACCTTAGAGGCAGCAAAAGTTAAAAAGCAAATTCATCCTGCTTTTTACGTTGTTCTCAAATGTTACTATCCTTGGCAAATGAGATACGATTTGAGCAAGTTCTCAAATGAGTGCAATGTCTGTTCTCCTGCAGGAGAGTGAGCGACCGAGTTCCAGCACTCAAAGGTAAATTAGTCAGAGGGAATCTCTGTTTATCAAGAGTCTATTAAACATTCACAGGGGCTATTGTCCTTAATCAAAAGGGGACAGTGTTCATTAGGTGTGATGCTATAGCCAGGCCCGTAGAATTTGACAAAGTGACTTTGACATCCCATGTGGAATATTTTTGTTGATAAGAAATTGGCTAAAATATATGAAATATATTAGTCCTCAAATGAAAAGAAGTAGAGAGGGGATTCTACAAAGGAATAGTAGGAGACACTGAGATATGAACCTGTCTTTGGCTTACTCTTCCTTGCTCAATTGCCTTGTCCTCTTTGCATGCAACTCAGACTCCTTTGTCACCAGAGTCAGAAGCACTGTTTGTTTACTCACCTGTCAGTTACTTTCCTTGTGTTCAAACATTCTTCTAGGCACACCAGGACTGGAACACTAAGAAATGTATGGCCCCAGGCAACTGTGTTAATCAGGCATGATGCTGCATAATTTTACCAGATGAAAATAATGTAGACAGAGTCTTTCTCCTAAGATGAAGTCTGCCTTTTGTGGTATAATGTTCTCCAGGAAACAGCATCTTTTTCTCAACATTAGCTCATGCTGATTACTTGTGCTGTTGGTTCTTGGATTAAATCGACCTACTTCATGTACAAGAGTAAGTCATCAGAGATTTCGGAAGCAATTGTAACCTCCTATAAGTATGAATAGTATAAGAATTTTGTAGATAGAACATAAATTTCAGAAAGTTCTTCATCTGTAACCTTTAGAATCTTTGAAAAAGAGCTTTCTTTCAAGAGACACTGATATTAATAGCCTTAACCAAGTGCTTATAAAATACCAGGTATTGTTTTGTGTTAGTTAGATGTATAAATTTCTTTGAACTACAATATAAAAACTATTATTATGCTTCTTTCACAGAACAGGAGTCTCAGACAACCTACTTAAGTCCATATGGTTTAAAACTGGCAGAATTAGAAAAGGAATTAGGATACTATGGTACTGAGCCTATTCTTTTTATTACTTTCCTGCTCTCCTACCAGTGAATGATTAAAAGTGTACTAGGCATATTGTAGTGCCCAGTGAAATGTTCATGGATCACTGTTAATTTTTTTTGAAAATTGATTGTTACTGGTCAGTTGGTTTGGTTCATTAATAAGCTTTTTCTTCAGATTTCACCAGAATAAAGAACTTGAAGTGTTTATTTTTACTCAATTTTAGATCAAATAATGACACTAATGAAAAGCACAGAGCAACACTTAGCATACAGAAAATACATAATTTATTCTTATTGTCAGCTATTATGTTTCTAATTTTTTTCTTTTTAAAAATTTATGTAACAATTGTAAATTTGGCTCCAAAATACTCCCTGGCACTAGGTCAGACACTAGAAGTACAATGAAAAGTATGATATCATTGTCTGAAAGAGGTTTAGCAATGACTACAGAGTACGGCGTCTGCTATTACTGCAATCCCTTTATCTAAGGGGTCATTCAGTTTCAATGTATGGGGTTAGCTTCCTTCCAGAGCTGCACCAGGAGCTGAAGAAAACTACTCTTGCTTCTGAAAGACCACAAGAGTAAGACTCACCCCCCACACACACACCTTCAATCAGAGTAGCCCACATCTAATGACTGACATTGGTACAAAATAGCATAGATTTTCTTCTCTTTAGTACAGAATTCTGAGGATTACAATCTACATTTTTTGCTTTTTCTTGCAGCATGAAACTTCAGGTGCCTACAGTAGTACCTTCCCCGAATGCCACACCTCACTGACTGTTCGGCACTGACTACTGCTCTACAAATAAGCATGTTGGGTTTACCTACCAAACCACTGACTTGCATTTGAACCACTGTCTTCAGAATTTTCTGCTTCTGAGAGACATTAAATTTCCCCATGGGAAATACAAGGGTAAGTAAATAAGAAAAGCAGATGTAGCTATTGATCCTGCAATAGACATCTATATTAGGTACCATAGAGAATTTAAACAAAGCTGAAGTGTCCCTGTGAATTACCCAGAGAATCCTATAGAGCAGTGAAGAGATATTTCTCTGAGAAGTGTTGAGAGCCTGAATAAGTACAAACTTAGAAGTCTGTTAGTCCATTTAGTACAGATCAGCATAGTATATACTAGAAGGTGGAAGTCAGAGAGCCTAGGAACTACCAGAGAGAGACTTTCTTGTCTTGATGAAGTTAAACTTAATTTTATGGTGATTAATAAATTCAAATTTAATTCATGTTTTAATTGGCTGAGTAAAATGGTGGCATGCAGTTTTCATTTTAATAAAGTTTATTTTGAAAAAATAATGGACATAGGTAATGGAAGAGACCTTGTCAAAAATCTAGAATCATGAATTTTGAATGCATCAACTATGTCAAAGTGAAAATGGGGAAATAAAGAGTAATTGGAGAGATGTCAGTGCATTGACATGGGTTAGGTGCCAGGCAGGTAGAGGGCAGGAGGGCAAAAAAACACAGGTACCCTCGCACTTGTCCCATGTGCACACCACTAACCGGAGGGGTCTGGAGGACACAGGACATCATTGTAGATCAGGAGGCACCTGCTCCAAGATAATGAACTCAGTTGTTCTCTCCACCCATTTGGGATATGTAGAATCACAGACAGAACCCAGTAGGCAACTATAAGAGATGGAAAGCATGGAGAAAGTTTTCACACTGTAGTTGTATATCAGTGATTTGTTGCTATATAACCACCTCTGTTGCTACATAAGCTACTTATTGGCTTAATATAACAATGTTTATATTACTTCTTGTAATCTGGTTTGTTGCTTGGTCAGTTCCTTTTTTAAACTGATTTTATTGGTATACACACACATACACACACTATGATCACAATCAACATTGAGAATTCATGATACATTTTGGTTCTCATTTTATTCCAATCCCTCACCCTCTCTACAACTTCCCACCCCCCAGATACATAATTTTGTTTCCTTTTTTAAAGCATCTTTTTTTTTCTTTCAGTTGTTTCACCCAAATTCTGCCTTGCATCTGGGTTCAGCCCGGCTAACCAGAAGGAACAAAATGGCCTTACCTGTGGATCTAAGTTTTTCTTACCTAGAGGGGCTTCCACTCCACCGAACAGCTTTCTTATTTGCTAGTCTCAAGGCAGAGTGCCAGAGGCAAAGATAGAACTCAGTGTGTCTAAGGTTAAGGCTCTGAACTATGTGCAGGGTCACATCTGATACTTGGTATTCCTTTTAAGCAAGTTCACTCGGTATGGCAAAAAAGGTGGGACTCAGCAGGTGCCATGTCCTAAAATGAAATTCCCAAAGCAATTTGAAATTTGCTTTATAAGTAAGAGTGAATGCAGAAACATGATGGATTATGAGCTAATGGATAGATTCAGAAATAAAGGATGAAAAATAAAATAATAGAATGAAAGGTCAAGGAAGAAGGAAGTTAAGAGTGAAAAGCCTTTCAAAAAGAAAGTAATAGCCAGGCAAGAAAGTGCACAGTTGTAATCCCAACACTCTGGGAGGCTCAAGTAGGAAGATCATGAGTTGGAGCCCAGACACAACTTTATTTCTATGTTAAAAATTAAAAAATGGCTGGGGATATAGTTAAATGCCAAGGTCTTGTGTTCAAACACATATCCTCTCCCCATCCAAAAAGAAGAAGGAATGTTTAATACACCAAAATTCCCAGGAAGGACTAGTAGTAGGAACAAAAGAATAAATCACTCACAATATGTTGCAATTAATTGTATTCAATGAATTGATAAACTAGCATCAAAAAATGTGGTTAAGTTATCAGTGTCATTTTAGATGGAAAGACATTCCCAATTCTTCATTCTTATCCTTCTGTCGGTAAGTATAGTAAGCTTAAACATGTGTTATTCTTAGATAAAAGTCTTTAAATGTCAGAAATATCTGTTCAGAGATTGAAAAAGCAGTGTGTACACCTTCAAATGTTAAAGAGCTGCCTTGTCTTTTTTAAACTTAGAAAGGGTATCAAAATATGATTCTTAGGTTCTATTATGTACATTTGAAGAAAAGTAATATTTTCATCAAAATTTCCCACATGCTGGAATCAGTCCTCTTTACAAGTACATAAAATTTGTGGTAAAGAAAAGCCCTAGATATCTAGTTGACTTACTGAAGCCACACATAACAGTTCAGCTCTTTTGCTGGGAATTAAACCCAGATTGGAAGCCCACTCATCAGTGCTGTGGATTTCATGCTCTTTTGCTCATGAGAGAACTTATTTTACTTTTTTACTCTGGAGTTCACTTTTTTCTTTTAATCCATTTTATTATAAAATTTTATGTCCTTTTAAAATTCAAATATTTATTGGTACATTATGAATACATATCATCATCACATTCAACATTGAGAGTTTGTACAGAACCTGCTTCTCATTCCCCCCCACTGCAATCCTCTACTCCCTATATACACAAGCTTTGTTTCCTTTTTTTATTATTATAACATTCTCTTCCCCTCATTATTTACCCCTACACACTCTTTCCTTAATTGATAAAATTATAGTCAATATCCTCTCCAGTATATCTAAGTAGTAGAATGGTTACAGCTAGTAGTTTAAGACACATTTTTATCTCACACAGTTATCATTTCTTGTGGGAACACTAGCCATCCACTGTCACATGCATTTTGCAGGATCCAATGTATCCTGTCTGTGGGCTATAAATTAGTACAATCTTGAGGGAGGATACACCCCAGATTTCAAATATTCACAGTTCTGTATGAGCCATTGGTCCACTATTGACTGTGTAGCCAATGAAGATAAAATGACTGTTAGAATTATTTGCATTTCCATGAGGTTATTTTTTATTCTTTGAATAAGATTAATCTTCACAGCACATTTTTTTTTCATGAAAGCAGAGATGAAGCCATTTTATTCACTTGTTCAGAGTCTGACCTTTCACATATACATTTATAGTTCATAGTTCATCATTTATCTTCATTCCAAGGGAAGATTGTGTGTCTCACCTTCCTCTGAACACTGCTAACAAGTCTCTTTTTCTCCTGGAGATTCTTTGGCACAGGTCAGTCCTGCTAAATAAATCAGTGCCCCTGTGGTACTTAGCATTATCTTCTAGTTTAGGACTCTTGTTAGATAGCCATCCCCTTAATAACATTACAGAATTAGCTTTTTATAGCTATAACAATTTTCAGAGATGATTCATTATATTCCTAAATATTTTCTAAGATATAAGTTTGTGTACTTGTCATCAACTAAATGCCACTACTAACGCCAAAGTTGTTTCGCTCTTGGAAGTTTTCATGCGTTTGATATCTTGAAGATATTTTTTAAGATTTCCTTTTCCTTGGTCGCCTTCCTATAAAGATTTATCATCAGTTCTTTTACTGAGCACTATTATTCATAAGTATAACACCTAATGGTAAGAGGTTGTAAGTAACACTCCTGAGTGACAGCCCATGCTTTCATGAATTTATTTTCTATATTTTGCTAAATGGAAAATTGACTGAAAGCACATCCATTTAAATTTCCACATTAACTGAAAATAAACAAACAGTACCCTGTATTTCTGTTTATATAACCGCCACATATATAAAGTAGATTCACTGCCTGGACCAAAGCAATGGCTTTAAAAAACATATTGTGAACAAATCAGTCTCACTGGACATGAATTTGTGATTTTACAGATTTAACTTCAGAAACATGTACCAGAAATTTGCATTCACTTTGGTTAATAGAAATAAACACAAGGGTAAGTATGTGAAGATAATTATTTGTTCTCAGTACAGAATTCTGACAACTGCACAAGCATAAACATGTTTAATGAAGGAATGAAATAAGTAGATGTTGCTATGCAAAATACTTTCTTAGTACAGTCTACTATTAAGAGGGAAATGTCTTTATGTTCATCTAAAAACAAAAACAATTTCTATTACTTTCTTGGCAGGAGAAAAGCATTTTAATTCTGACAGCTCTTGGCAATTGCCGTTGGAAACAATTCTAGACAATTGAAGGATTTATACCTCAGAGTTAAGGCCTGTATCTAGATGTCCTCTAAGCCACACACAATATAGAAGAACATTCACAGACTGGATTATACGTGCTGCACGTGGCTTGCTCTTGGGGGCACTGATTACAAGAGGGAAGTCTTGGGTGTCAGGTACTGTGTGGCAGCGACAATAGACGTGTAAGACTTTGTGAATGGAGCAGGCAAGTGTACAAAATTCTTGTGAGAACTACAGGTTAGAACCTTCTTAGCCGGAAGTACATATGATTTACATTTGTACAATTTTCTTTTTAAATAGATGCATAATTATACAAATATATCAAGCAGAATGTAAAATTCAGATGCAGAAATATTGCCATATAAATTGTAGGCATATTTTTAAGACAGGATTTTAACACATGAAACATGAATCATGTGTCACATTACTTTAAAATTTGTTTGGTTACATGAAAATAACCATAATATCAAAGAAAATAATATTGTAGTGGTACTAAAGAGTTTTCACTGGACACTAACATTTGAGCAAAAGTAGGTCTGTTTTCAGTTGTTCTTTTTAGATGAAACTGGGTCAGCCCTTCCGTTCAGCACCCTGCTGCCGAGTGCTGCAGCTACCAGAAGAGGTGCTCGGCAGCATGGCCGGAGTCAGGCCTTGGTCTCTGCGGTGGGAATGAGGTGGACCGAAGCCAGGAACCGGAGACTTGGAGCCGCTCCGCGGTAGAGCACAGCCGGGCTGGCGAGCGCAGGGGCGGAAGGACCTGAGCACATCAGGGCCGTGCAGTCCTCGGAAACTTCCAGGGCGGAGCCCAGAGAGCAGAGCACAAGGTGGGCAGCGGACTGGCGAAAAAACGCTAACTTCCTCTGAGACTGGAAGGGTGGTTCCGAACCCAGTGTGAATTTTATCCTTACAGAAGGGGAACTCTAGAGAGGAGAGTGAACTGGGAAAGATTTGACGGACAGAGTCAGATGATCCTGACACGAGCTCAGGAGTGTGAGAAGGAAGCTATGTGAGGCCTGGGATATAACCTTTCCCCGAGCCCTCAGAAGGAACGTGACGCTGCCGCTGGGGTTCTGTATGGGGCTGGGGGTGGGGGTGCTTTGACTTGTAGCCTTTAGGACTGTGAGGAAACAAAGCAGGGGTCCTTAAGGCTTTCAGTGTGTGGCCCTATGTGACGGGGACCTTCAGTGGTATGTTAAATGGTCCTGGTTCCAGATCCAGGCTCACAGTGAAAGAATAATTCATTCAAAGCAGTAGATAGATAGATAGATAGATATAGATGATAGATGATATATAGGAGATACATAATAGGTGAAGGATTTTTAAAAAGCCAAAGGGTTGACTTTGGCTTGACAATGCATTGTTAGCTCTGAGCTGCTTAGCTCCTTGTAGAACAGAAGAGCCGCAAGCCTTTCGTGTAGGAATGTTCTATAACATGTAATGCTGTATCTTAAGCAAACATTCATTTGTGGTAAGCCAATATCATAAATGAAATATTGTCTGAGGAGAAAGGAAAATCAATATCCACCTTTAGGGTCATTAAATTTTGATAAAGATTTTCTGCAAACATCAATATACTACCAGAAAAGTTATGTATTGTATACTTTTTTATTTTTTTCTCTCTATTTAATGAAATTTGTGTGGGAACCCACTCCAGCAAGCAAGTTTTCACTAGCAAACAAGTGCACACATACATACACACACAAGTATTTATATATATTCTTGGCACCCTGAGGGAGATTTTTATTATTGTTTTGTTTTAAACAGATATAATAACAAATATCAGTTTCAGAAGTGCCATTGGAAAGAGAGACATACAGGGCCAAGTAAATCCTGCCTGCACTCCAAGCCTTATCTCTGGTCCATTGCACTCAATCTCTGATTAATGTTTCTTATGAAAGTAGTCTAATGACCATTTATACATTCCAAGGCAGTAATCCACAAGTTTTTTGTTCACATACATTTCATGGGTGTTTGTGCTTAGGCAAGAGCATTAACTGAGAATACACTAAAGAATCCAGTTGTTACCACATAGCCTCTATGGAAGTGTGTGGCCCACAGACATAAAATACACCAAGGTAACAGTGGCCCAGAAAGCACTGCTTGTAAATAATATCCGAGACAATGTGCGCAATCTCTCCAGTCTGGTGTTGCGATTATGACGTCCTTTACAGTGATGAAGGTGCCCACGGCTTACTTGCTTATAGATTTTACCTTCTGCACTCCAGGTCACTGCGTTCCAAGCTTCCCCCAAAACCCTGAAACTCTGGAGTGCACAATGATTCTCTTTCCCTTTGTGATTATAACGCAGAGTTGGAACTATTGACTTGTAAATATTCTGTCCATCATTATGAGATGAAATAGTCACCAGCACACACAAGGAAAGCTCATAGCTCAGTGCACTGTAGTCACTGAAGACACACGCGGCACAGCACTGCAGGCAAGGGGCTGATTGTCTACAATAGAACTGTGCTGAACTCAGAAAACAGCGGAGCTTTATCATTCAAGATCTTAGAAGTGAAACCACAGAACATCTACAGATGGAGGATGCTTAGCATTATATCTCATAGCCTTGGATAGCAAGGAAAATATATGGTAACAGTATTGTTAATGAACCACTCAAAATACAGAGTAGTTATGTATTAGGGTCCTATTTGGGGTCCTAATTTTAAACATCCTTTAAAAAACATACATTACAAACATTACATATATATATATATATTGGGCCAGAGATTTAGCTCAGGGTTCTGGTGCCTGTCATGCAAGTACAAGGGCCCAGATTCGATCCCCAATAACCACATATAACAATGCCACGTATGGAGACTCACGCTTATCAGCAATCAGTACCACATACCCCAGTGCTGGGTGCGGTGGCTCACACCTGTAATCCCAGCACTTGGGAGGCAGAGGCAGGAGGATTGCTGTAACTTCAAGGCTGAGATCAGGGCCAGCCTGAACTACAAAAGCAAGACCTTCTCTCTGTCTCTCTCTCAATAATTTGAGGAGTATTCTTGATAAATTCAAAGTTTCAAAACAATGCTTAAAAGTTGGTAGTGGTAACTATGTAAATGTTATTGCCAAAAGAAGCTTTCATGGTTTCTACTGAGACAGGTACAGTGTAATTTTTTGCTACTTTTCAGCAAGAAGTTGCTGTTGCCTATTTTCTCCAGGTAAATACTTTGTTCAGATCTTTCTTATACTTTGCCCTTACTCATGCTGTGTCCTGCAAAATATCAAGTTGTTCAAAAACAGACATAACAGAATGCTGACCATTAAATAGCAAAACAGTATTGAACTTGATAAAAAGATATAATGTATGCTTACAGGTGGAAAATAGTTGACTATACTTCCATAGAGGTGAAACAAAGAAGCCATTATAAAAAATAACTAAAAGGAACGGAAGTAGCAAGAGGAAGAAAGATTAGCCAGGCTTACAAGACTTAACAGTGTACTGGGTCCATCCAGTTTCTTCCTCACATTGTCCCATAGTATTCTGTCATGGGAAATCACTGCGTTCAAGTTGGATGGTAAACCACTTGGGAAAAATGCGGAAATATTTCATGTGGTGTTCACATATGGATGGATGAACCACTGTATGCTTTCAGGAAGCGTGAACTTCAAACTTTATGTTCCCTGGAGAAACCATAGACTGTTGGGTTGCTTACATAAATATGACACATAAGTTTAAACTTTTCATAGTTTCTCCTACAAAAGCAGCCCAAATTATAAATAAATCAAGAGGAAAATAAATGATAGAAAATACGAAGCCTGGAGGTAGATCAAATGGGAATGGCATCAGGAGATGGAATGAGAAAAGGAGAAAAAAGAATACAAAAAGAATTAAGATGTGTTATGTGCATGTACCAACTCCCAGCAATGAAGTAATCCTTATGCACTGTAAACATGGGCTACTAGAAATTCAGAAAGAATGAAATATGGCTACTTTATTACATTTTAAAACAAATCCAAACCCTAAATTATTTCTTTGAAGAATAAGTATAATCACTTCTAATTATCACTATGGATGGTTTGAATCTTCTTTAGACAAACTTGCATCTCCATCAGTCTTTGCCTTTAATAATAAACTGATACATCGCTCTTAGGGTACAACAGAAAGGCAACAAGAAAAACAGCTAAATAAAGTTATGTAAGATTTGACTTAATAATCAATATAAATTAATTGTTGTAATAATATTGCCTCTTAGTTTTAAAATGTCAAGTTTATACCTTTATATTAGAATTATGGAAAATTAAAATTAATTATTTTAGAACATTGAAATATCATGACATATTGACAAAAAGTTTAGAATTGGATAAGCATTTAAAATGGGGGGGGCTAAGTTTTAACTAACCAACATCTAGACCTGCTTAAATGATATTCTTCTGTTTTAAATTGCTAATTTCCTTATACATTTCTTAGTGTTAAACTTTATTGTTCTGTTTTGTTTTTTAGGACAGGGTGTTACTATATAGTGCAGGCTGACCTCGAACTTAGGGCAATTCTTCAGCTGAGTCTGTTGCAGAGATTATACGTCTGCATCACGACACATAGATCAGGATATTAATGTTATCAGATACATAATTTGAAAATATTTTTCCTACTTTGTAGGCTGTCTCTTTGCTTTGTTTTTTTCTTTGCTGTGCAAAAGCTTTTAAGTTTGTCATCTTGTTTATCTATTTTTTTGGTTGTCTATATCTTTGAGCTCAGATCGAAAATGCATTGCCCAGAATAAAGTCATACTACACTTGTTTGTTTTCTTTAGTAGTTTCAATTCTTAACATTTGGGGGGGGGACATTTAAAAAACCTAGAGATGACCAACTGGAATAGGAAAAAATTCTCAACAATATTAATCATGAGAGACATGAAACCAAACCTGCAATAAGATAGCAACAGACAACTATGAGAACAGCTACTATCAAAAAGACAAAAGATAAGAAGTGTTTGCAAGGATGTGGAGAAAGGCTACCCTTACACGTACACAGCTGAGGGGAAAATGAGGATAGCCATCTGCTAAACAGTAGGAGCTTCCTCAAAACTTAAAAATAGGGGCCGGGGAGTTAGCTCAGCAGTTCCGGCGCCTGTCTTGCAAGCGCAAGGGCCCGGGTTCGATTCCCCGGTAACCACATAACAATACTGGGTGTGGAGACTCACACCCAGCAGCAACCAGTACCACATACCACAGTGCCGGGCGTGGTCGCTCACGCCTGTAATCCCAGCACTCGGGAGGCAGAGGCAGGAGGATTGTGATGTGAGTTTGAGACTGAGCTCAGGGCCAGCCTGAACCACAAAGCGAGACCCTGTCTCAAAAAACCTAAAAAAAAGAAAAAAAACTTAAAAATAGGGTCACCCTATGAGAAGGAATCTCACTTCTCAGCCTATATCCACAGGAAAGGGATGCATTACATGGAGGAGACAGCTTCACACCTATGGTCTTGCAGTGCATGATCTCTGTAGCTAAGATAGCAAAGCAATGCAAATGTCCATGAACCACTGAATGGAGAAAGCCAATGAATGGTATTCACTACCTATAAAAAGAGGAAATTCTGTTATTTGTGATAATATGAATGAAAATGGAGATCACTGTTTGGTCAAAAGAACAACAAAATAAATACTGTGTGTGTAAATATTGTGTGTTCATGTGTTCGTAGAAATAAAAACAACAAGGAAAAAGGACTCATAACAATGCTTTTATCTGAGAATCTCTGCTGGCCTTTCATATAATTATTTTCTTTTATTTTTTAGATTAGAAGAGTTTGACTGCTATCATTTCAAATTAATGCTTCTTTCCAGAATAGGTGGGCATTTTCAAAAATAAATCATATTTTGAGAGTTAAAGTGCTTTAACTTTTCACTGTTTTTGTTTGGCTTGGTTTTTTTAAAACAGAAATTTGTTTGAAAGTAAAATAAGGAAATACTCCAAGCTGCTTAGTTTTAAGCATTTTTTTTCATTTAGTATAATTTCTAGAAGTATAAGAAAATAAATGTCAATACTTTTAGTGAGTTTGTAAGCCTCCCTGTTACTAGCAGATGCTATTAATAAGTTTCCATTTGCAAATCAATCCCAGTTTTAACGCTTAAACACATCCATTCTTCATTCATGACTATGTTTTTCGTTAGAAACAACTGTGAAATATATATATAATTCATATATTACTAAATTCATTCATTTGAATTTGTCAACCCCATAATCCTTAATATGATCAGAAAGTTGTGCAGCATTACCACAGTCAGGTTTGAGAATATTATCAGCTCATAAAAAAGGAATTCCATTGCCATTGGTTTTCCTCCGTCATCTTTTCCTTCTCTGTGTCCATCTGTCTTCTCCATGATACTCCTGGACCCCAGGAAACAGAACTATTCTCTGTCTCTACCTATTTGCTTATTTAGACACATATGATTCCGATTCTGATCTAACTATAATTATGTAGTGTTCGGTGATCATCTCCTCACCTAACCCTCACACCCTGAACACCCTGCTCAGGAACCACCACTGCACTTTTAACTTCTGTTAAGTCAGATTTTTAGATCTAAATAAAATGAAATTATATTTTTTTAAAAAAAGTTCAGTTGGTCTACTTCCACATGATTTATGCATAGAAAAATAAAATAAATAAAATGTTCATAAATATTAACAAATAAACTAACTAGTTTGTGAAGCATCTCGCCCAAATTCAAAATATGTAGTGCACTGTTAGAGTCTATCCTAGGTAATATTATCTCACATTATTGGTGATTTGTTTAGCAATTAATCTCATGGTGACACATCCAAATATATTATACTTAATAATAGATATTTCACATCCTATCCTGGCAGATAGTGGTTTTTGAACTTTTAAATAAACATACTGTACATAAATTGGATTTCATTTGCAGTTATATTCATTTTATTTGGGTTACAGAATTATTTAGGGGTTTCGATCACAATGTCTTTTTTTTTTTTTTTTCATTTTTATACGTAAGTTGCTAAAACTGTAGTGAACTTGCTTTCTGGGTGAAAGCTAACTTTGAATGAGCCTACAAACAATGCAATAAGGTAAAAAGAAGGCAATCACGGAAAAGAGGGTATCGAAGTGGCAATTGTGTTTCTGTACAACCCAAAACTCTCTGTTAATGACTTTGTAGGGAGAACAGAAGGATCTAGGTCACGCCTTTGTGTTTGGGTTTTGGGTGTTCTACATAGCATGAAGCCTAAATCAAGCTAGACCTGGCTTTGTCTCAACAAAACAAACAACCCAGCCTGGTAGGAAGAGAATGAAAGTACTTGGTGTTGATTTGTACAATTTAAGAAATGAGGTCGAAGGAAAACGCATTTTATATGTAATTGTATTTTCTACTTCAGTATTAGCTCTAGAGGACATTTAATTTAGCTATCATTCCTCTTGCAACCTCCTAAAGAAGCAGACACACTTAGAGAAGCATAGACAATAAACAATAAATAAGCAAGTTTCCAGTGACATGCTGGGCTTTTCGTGGGATTTGCTCATACTGTTAATGGCACGACTAGGTAAACATCTGAAACAATATATGCTACTAATTAAAAGACAGTATATCCTGTGGTGTGAACCCTGTGATCTAATTAAATTTTGGCTACCCTCCATTTTAGAGAAGAAAATACATGGTGTGTGAAAATGTACAAACTAACCTAGATTACTAAATCCTTGAGCCACAAAGGGGTTATTAAGGTGAGATGTTTTTCATGGCTTGGATATATGAATAGATGAATCATGGGCTTCGGCTCAGAGTGCTGATATACACATTATATGAGATTATTTAAATTAGAAGGACAAACCTAATTAGCTAATATATCAAAAATAATTACTGAGAAAGGAAAATTTAAGGCAAATATTTTGTATTCTTATTCAAGATATTAAACAAATTAAATTTTATTATCTTTATATGAACACTCACATAATACCAGAATTATAGATTTTCATAGGCATTTAATCTCGCAGTTGTTCTACTTTATCAACTTGCTCACAGTTCAAAAATAAAGAAGAAAGAATAAAAGAAAAAAGAAACCTATAACTCATAGTTTCCTTAGGGGGTTATCTATCATTTTAGCAAATTCTTCATATAAATTAAAATTATAAAGGGGTACATTCTTATTATTTCCCTACCATTTATGTATAAATATTTGTTTTCCTTTGAATTCACTTTCTCTTAATTGACACATTTCTTATATTGAAGAACAATGGGTTTAATTATAGCCTATTACATTAATTATAACTCACGATATCTTAATGTAATGGCTTGCATTGACA